>PITA01008682.1:31027-82781 GCA_004023965.1 Spilogale gracilis | reverse complement strand
CCCCCCCCCCCCCCCCGCCCAGGAAAGGTACTGAAGTCTATCAAAAGCTTTTTAGGTATCTATGGATATATGATTTTTTTCTTTAGCTTTGTGGAAGATTACATTAATTAATTTCCTAACTTTGAGCTGATCTTTAAATTCCTTTACTCCTGTTTGGTCATAGTGTATTATTTTTGCAATGTGGTATTGGATACTATTTACTAAAATATTTAACATTTTTGCATTAATATTTGTAAGTGATATCGGTCCATGATTTTTCCTGTTCCTAGCAGGCTTAGATATCAAAAAAAGAATGCTCCTGAAGTTTATAGGGCTTTAGAACAATCTAACCTTTGACATTTGGTAGAATTCCCTCATAAAGCCATCAGAATCTTGTGATCTCTGTGGGGAAGTTTGATAATTTGCTCTACTTCTAAAGAAATCTTTCCATTTCTAATAGGTCAATTTTGGTAAACCATATTTTTCTAACAAATCATCCATCACAACCAAGTTTTAAGATTTATTTATATAAAGATATATAAAGTAGTCTTTTATGATTTCATAATATTTCAGTGGTATGTCCCCTTGTCATTTCTTTTCTCTTGTGAGTCTTCCTTTTTAAAAAAAATTAGGTCAGCTCATGGTTTGTCTATTGTGTTAACCTTTTCTAGACCCTCTATTTTTCTATTTTCTACCTTAAATTCTTTAAAAAAACATTTTATTAATTATTTTTAGTGTAAAAAGTATATATGAGTTAATAAAACATTTAAGTAGTTCAGCAAGGTATAAAGTTATAAGTTCTCTTTCCCCTCAAACACCAAGAGGATTGTCAGTTTTTATTTTAAACCTTAAGTGTAACTGACATACAATAAATTGCATGTATTTAAAGTATACAATTAAAAAATTTTTTTAAAAGATTTTATTTATTTATTTGAGAGACAGAGAGAGAGCACAAGCTTGGGGGCGAGGGGCAGAAGGAGAAGCAGATGCCTAGGTGAGCAGGGAGCCCCAGATCATGACCGGAGCTCAAGGCAGATGCTTAACCTACTGAGCCACCCAGGTACCCCTGAAGTATACAATTTAAGTTTTGGTATGCTATATATACCCTGAAATCATCATCAAAATCAAGATAATGAACATCTATATTAGTCACCCTCAAAAGTTTCTTCAAGCCTCTTTGAAACTTCTCCCTCTAGTCCTTTCCCAAGCAACCACTGGACTCACGTTACAGATAACTTCGTATGGACATATTCTTTCTTTTCTCTTGGGTAAATATCCAGAAATGGATCATATGCTAGGCAACTGTTTTTCTTAAGTCTCATTCATTTATTCATTCATTCAGGGAGTGCTGGCATATAAGGGCTAGGGCAGGTAGGGGAGGGGCAGAGGGAGAGGGAGACAGAATCTTAAGCAGGCTCCACACCCAGTCTAAGTTCGATGCCTGGCTTAGTCTCATTAACTCTGAGATCATGACCCAAGCTGAAATGAAGATTTGGATGAGGAACTGACTGAGCCACCCAGGCACCCCCAAACTGTTTTTCAAAATGGTTCTATCATTTTATATTCTCACCTAGTGGAGTATGAGAGTTCTAATTGCTCGATATCTCTGTCAAAACTTGGTAATGGTCAGTTAAAATAATTTAGCCATTTTAATGGGTGTGTAATGGTACCTCATTATGGTTTCAATTTGCATTTCCCTAATGACTGATTATGCTGAATATCTTTCTATGTGTTTGCTGGCCACCTTCTTTAGAGAGATGTCTTTTTAAATACTTTGCCCATTTTTAAACTGGGATGTCTTTATTATTATACTGCAAGAGTTCTTTATAATATTCTGGATACAAATTTTTCATGGGATACATGATTTGAAAATATTTTCTCCTCATACATGGCCTGCCTTTTTATTCTCTTAAGAGTTTTTCTTTTTCTTTTCTTTTCCTTTTTTTTTTTTTTTAAAGATTTTATTTATTTATTTGACAGAGAGAGAGAGATCACAAGTAGGCAGAGAGGCAGGCTGAGATAGAAGAGGAAGCAGGCTCCCTGCTGAGCAGAGAGCCCAACGCGGGCCTCCATCCCAGAACCCTGAGATCATGATCTGAGCTGAAGGCAGAGGCTTTAAAGAGTTTTTCAAGAGCAGAGTTTTAATTTCAATGAAATCCAATTTGCCATTATTTTTTCTTTTATGGATTGTGCTTTCAGTATGCCATCTTAGAAATCTTTGCCAAACCCAAAGTCATGAAGATTTTTCTGTGTTGTCTTCCACACAGTTTATAGTTTTAGGTTTTATATTTATGATTTAATTTTAATTTTTGTATATTATGTGAGGTATGGCTATTCAATTGTTCCAGCACCATTTATTGAAAAGACTCACCCCCCACCTTTTTTTTTTTTTTTTTGTAAGGTTTTATTTACTTGACAGAGAGCATGAGAAAGCACAAGCAGGGGGAGAAAGAGGGAGAAACAGGCTTCCCTGCTGAGCAGGGAGGTAGATGCAGGGCTTAATCCCAGGATCCTGAGATCATGACCTGAGCCAAAGGCAGACACTTAACTGACTGAGCCACCCAGGTGCCCTAAGACCATTCCTTTCTCCACTGAACTGCCTTTGCATTTTGGTCCATAGTTGCCCATATAGTTTTGGGTCCATTTAAGGATTCTCTAGTATGTCTTGATGATCTACTTGTCTGTCTTCATGCCAGTACCATAGTATCTTGATTACTACATTTTTCTAAGTCTCAAAAGCAAGTACTGTGAGTCCTTCATATCTCTGATTTTTTACAAAGCTGTTTTGGCTAGTCTAGATTTTTGCATTTCCTATAAGCTTTAGAATTAGCATGCCATTTTCTATTGGGGTTGCAGTAAGTCTAAAAGTTCAACTGACATCTAAATGATATTAAGGCTTAGAAAACCATGAACACCATATATTTTTCCATTTATTTAGGTCTTTAATTCTCTCAGCAATGCCTTGTGGTTCTTAGTGTACTGATCTGTAAATCTTTTGTTAGGTTTACCTCTTAAGGATTTAACATTTTTTATGCCACTGTAAATAATGTTGTTTTTCAAAATTTCAACTTATCACTGGTCTAAGTACATAGGAATACAGTTGACTTTTGTATAATGAATTATACTGTATCCTTCATTCTTGCTAGACTTACTAATTCTAGTAGTTTTCTGGGTAGATTCTATCAGATTTTTTACATAGACAATCATATCATTTGCAAATGAACACAATTTTACTTCTTCCTTTCCAATCTGAAAAACTGTACTTCCTTTAGACTTACTGCACTGGCTAGGATCTCTAGTATAATGCTGAAAATGAGTGGTAAAAAATGGATATTCTTGACATATTTCTGATGGGTGTTGGATTTTGCTGAATGCTTTTCTTGTGATTGTATGATTTTCCTTTTTTAGTTTAATATAGTGAGTTACACTAAATCATTTTCTAATGTTTAAATTTACCTTGCATAAACCCTACTTGGTCATGGCATATTATTTTTTTTAATATATTGTTAAGATTCATTTTGCTAAAATTTTGTTTAGAATTTCTGCATCTGTGTTCATGAGAGGTCTGTAGTTTTTTAATGTGTTTTCACATTTTGAAATTTAGGTAATGTTGGACTCAGAGAATGAATTGGGAAGTATTCACTCTTTTTAAATTTTATAGTAGAAAATGGGTATTAGTTCTTCCTGAAATGTTTGGCAGAATTTATTAGTGAAGTCATCTGGACCTGGAGATTTTTTTATGTGTGGTGTTTAAATGTCAATGTTAATCAATCTCTTTAGTAGATATACGACTATTCAAATGATCTGTTTCTTCTTATGTGAGCTGAAGTACTTTATTTCTTTCAAGAAATTTATCCACTACGTCTAAACTATTGAACTTAGTGTTGTAAAGCTGATCCTAAAATTCTCTAATTTTTCTTTCTTTCTTTAATTAAAAATTTTACTTGACACACACACTCGCACACAAAGAGACTGCAGCACACAAGCAAGGGGAACGGCAGGCAGAGGGAGAAGCAGCCTCCCCTGATGAGCAGAAAGCCTGATGTGGGTTCAATCCCAGGATCCTGGGATCATGACTTGAGCCTAAGGCAGATGCTTAACCAACTGAGCTACCCAGGTGCCCCATAATTTTTCTTTTAGTATTTATAAATTCTTTCATCTCTCTTATTCCTGATACTGGTAATTTGTTGTCTTTTCTCCTTTTTTTTTTCTCATCAGTTGGGTTAAAAGGTTTATCAATGACTTTGATCTTCTCAAAGAACCAGTTTTTGGTTTCATTTATTTTATGAACTGTTTTTCTGTTTTCTGATTTTTATTATTTCCTTTCTCCTGTTTATCACATAATTTGTTTTTATTTACATTATGTCCCCTCCCTTTCTCTCTTTCTAGCCTTTTACATATGGCATTTATTTATTCTTATTCACTTTTGTTTGGAAGTTTTTAAGGCTATGAATTTTTCTTTGATCACTGTTCTAAAAGTATCCTGTGACTCTGATATGTGAAATTTCATACCGTATTTTCTCTTTCATGTAAGAGTTAACGGTTTGAAATTTGTAGTTTGTTGGGCCTGTTTTTGATTTTCTTTTTTTTTTTAAAGATTTTTTTTTTTTTTTTTTTTTTTGGCAGAGAGAAACACAGCCAGAGAGGGAACACAAGCAGAGGGACTGAGAGAGGGAGAAGCAGGCTTCCCGCCGAGCAGGAAGCCCGATGTGGGACTCGATCCTGGGTCTCCCGGATCATGAGCTGAGCCGAAGGCAGTCGCCCAACCAACTGAGCCACCCAGGCGCCCCTGTTTTTGATTTTCTAATCATTTATAGCTTTACTGCATTGTGATCAGAGTATTATTTGTAATATTTTTACTTTGTGGAACTTTCTGGTATTTTCTTCTCTACATGATTTACATAATAGCTTGCTGCAGGGCACCTGGGTGGCTCAATCAGTTAAGCCTCTGCCTTAAGCTCAGCTCAAGATCCCAGGATCCAGGAATGCAGCCCCACATTGGGCTCCCTGCTCAGTGGGGAGCCTGCTTCTCCCTCTCCTTCTGCAGCTCCCCCTACTTGTTTTGTCAAATAAAAAATAAAATCTTAAAAAAAGAAAAAAAAAAGAAAAAAAAAAGAAGTAATTTGCTGTGACTTGGTGTTTACTTTTCCACTTGTCAGTAATTTGAAGTTTGAACATTATCTTTCAGGTATGATGAGGATGCAGTTTTACATTTTTAAAAAATTTAAAAGAAATACATTATAAATAAAGCTAAAGGTACAATTTCCTTTCTTTCCCTCCCAGAGGAAAACCACTGGATAGTGTCTATGTATACTTTTGAAGTAGATGTGTATCATTCCCACGAATGTTTTTATGTTTACTAAATACATATCCATAAGCTATATAGGCTGTTTTGTTACTTTGGTTTATATAAATAGTATCATATTGTGTATCTTCTTTGCAACTTTATTCACTTACCATTGTATATGAATAGTGAATATTATAGTTAAATGCACTCTAGCTGCCATATCCTGCTGCAGAAATAAGTAACCATTACCACTCCCCTTTGTTGATTCCCATTTTCACTATCATAAAAAGCTACTATGAACATCGTTATACATGACTGTCTTGAGTAAATTTCTAACTAGATATAAAGAAGTAAATTTTTGAGGGGTGCCTGGGTGGTATAGTCAGTTAAGCATCCGACTCTTGGTTTTGGCTCATGTTGGTTGTGAGATCCAGACCCGTGCCAGGCGCCACACTCAGAGTGGAGCCTGCTTGAGATTCCTTCTCCTTCTCCCTCTGCCTCTCCTGTTCATGCTCTCTTTCTTTCTAAAATAAATAAATAAATAAATCTTAAAAAGGAAAAATAAGGAAATTTTTGAGTCATAGGGTGTGAGCATTTACCAGATAGTGCCAAACTCTTAAAAGAAGTTCTATTAATTTATATCCCCACTAATAATATCTAAGATTTCCTATTTTCCCACATTCTTGGCATCACTGGATATCTCCATTTTTTCAATTTTTAAAACTGACCAGAGCTAACCAAAGCTCTCATATAAAAAAATTTGTGGTATTTACAAATGGAACACTGGGATGCTGAATACTGCTTTATGTTTTATAGGTATTCCTTTAACTGGTAGTCTTAAACTACTAGTTTTAAAGGTATAAAATAATTTGTTGATGTTTCTTTTCTAGGCCCAAAAAGTAATTTAAGCATAACAGTGTGTCTGGAGTCCGATGTTTTGGCTTCACCATAAAACTGCTTTAACCCAATGTTAATATATCATCAGACAACTCTGAAGGGGGCTTTAAGAAAATCTGTTGTTGTTACAGTACTGCTGAGTGTTTTTTACACTGCTGTTAATTAAATATGACTCTGCAGGAGAAATTTTTGTCTAGTCTCAGTATAGGAACAACTACACTTATCTTGAACATCTGATTCATTTTTATTGATGAACACTGCTGCTCTTAGCTCTTTAATTATGCTAGATGTTGGAAAGCTATTGCTAAAAACAAGGTCTATGTCTGGCAAATGTATAAGACCTTAAAATAATCTCTTGTTTTAGATTCATGTTATCACTTCTGTTCTCATTTTCTTTGTTGATCTTATTTGTTTTTTTCTGGGGTAAGGGCAGAGGGAGAGGGAGAGAGAGAATCTTTCTTAAATAGGCTCCATGCCCTGTGTGGAGCCTGGTGTGAGACTTGATCTCATGATCCTGAGATCATGACCTGAACTGAAATCAAGAGTCGGATGCTTAACCAACTGAGGCACCTAAGTACTCCTGATCTACTTTATTTTGTATGCATTTTTCCAGGCCACCACAATTAAATATTCAGTTGAAGAAATTTATAACATTAATTAAAATGATCAGTTCTATAACATCTATATTTTTTCAAAAATATGAATTAAAAATTTCTATTACATCAGTCTTTTAAATTGTCAAAAGGCACATCTGATTAGAAACTATATTCTGGGATCACTTTGGTGATTTTTTTTTTTTCAGTTTTTAGTTTTAAGTAATTTCTACATTCAACATAGGATTCAAACTTACAACCCCAAGATCAGAAGTCGCATGTTTTACCCAACGAGCCAGCCAGGCACCCCTGGTGCTTACCTTTTCTGCTACTTCCCGCACAGACTGAACACTTGTTCCATACAGATGGTTGTTATACTGGCCAGCTTCAATAAATTTATGTTCTTGAATATCTTTTTCCATCTGCTCTCTTGAAGTCACAAAATGATAATCTCTTCCATCTACCTCATACTCTCGTTTTGGTCTGGTTGTATCTTTAATAGAAAATAACTTGAGGAAGTGTTTAATATTAAACACAAAAAATCCATATTCTGTTTCAATGATTATCTAATAAAGTTCAACACAACGACAATTAATTGAACTTTAAAAAGGGACCACAATATGGAGGAATAATTGATAACTATATAGTATAAACCATTATAAAAACTATATAATATAAAATGGTAATGTTTACTTTGACTACACATGGTGACAAAACATTAAGAGCAATAATTAAGAAATTCTGTGTGGGTTACTTACGAGGAACACATGATCCAAATTTATCAGGAAATTCTGAGATCAAGTCATCATTTATCCTGTCTTTCATGGGTCCCAATATGATCACTGGTCGAGTATAATTAACTATAAAGATAAACTGCATGTTAAAAGGCGTAACACTCAATAAACATCAATGTACTTCAGACTAGAGAACAAAAGTATCCTTAAATATAATAAAAAAATAGAATTCTATACATTTCTAATATCACCTCATTACAAATGAGAAACCACAGTTTAGTATTTTACTGATCCTTTTTGAAGTATAAATTGTTAGGAAGAAGATCAAAGAAGGGCAAAAAGAAACTGAGAAGAGGTGATAAAATCACAGTTTTGATCTAGAAAGATGATCTAATAGAAGTGGATTATACCTTACACTGAACTGTAGGGGATGATGCCAGAAGCAGGGAGATTGACAGTAAGAACCAGAATTAATATTACAGTAGGGCATGATAAAAAGGTTATAAATAAGGAAGATATGAGAGAAGGATAAATAGGGCCTAGAAACTAGGCATAGGAGATGAAAAACAGAAAGATCAAAGATGTTTCCAAAATCCTGAACAAGGGTCATTAAAGGACAGTGACATTTCCATGAGCACTAAGAAAGAAGCTGCTTAGGAAATAAAATAGCATTATAAAACAGTTAATATAAAATGACTAGATTTCAACATACTGTGAACTAAACCATGTTTCATAAAAAGCATATAGCAAATTCCTGTATACATACTTACAGAAAAAATACACAGGAAAATTCTAATAAAACATTACTTCGAGGTATGAGTTAAATCTATTTTCTAAACTAAGAAGTACATTGTACTAGAAGATTAAAAAACATCAACAGGCTTCACAAACCTTCTTGTTGATTCACTGGCTCATAAGATAAAACATATTCCTCTTGACCACCTATTAGTTAAAATACAGACAAGAAAATCTATTAAGATAACTAATGCTAACTTAATCCTTCCTACATAACATACAAATTGCTAGAACATTCCTCAGAAAGCAGCAAAGATGTAGAAAAACGTACTTTATAGATTATTTATGGCAAGATTAAGTTAAAAAGTGGCAAATTATGAAGTCATAGGATGTTTGATAAATGTGTTATTTAATAACTACCTTTCTGATATACTGTGTTTTACGTATCATTAGATCTTTTTAAAATCTTCATTAGTGATGTCATGTATGTGATACTAGTTTTTGATTTAGAAGCTAAGATCTGTTAAATCTCTTAAAGATTAATACTCAATTGAAAATACATTACTGCATATATGAGTATTTATGTAATTTACTGTTATTAAGAATATGCTCATGTTTTGGTCACAGATACAATATTTAACAGTAAATATATGTTTTCATAATTACAACTATCTTATAAAAATTTTTAATGTAAAGGTAAAGCTATTGTCACTATTTCACTGATGAAAAAAAATTCACTAATTGTTCCAATACTTCATTTACCCAATTAAAAAATAACATATAAAATGAACTTTAAAAGCTTTAGATAACGGTGCTCCCTTCTACTTGCTAGAATGGGATGCTGCACAATTTATGAGTTGCTTAATAAAGCCAACTAGATCTTCAGGAAGAAAAAAGCTTTGGATAAAATTAAATCCTTTTCTTCCCTCTTCAACTATGAATCACACAGACAGCAAATGAAGTAAGACATACTTTGCTTTGATTTGAAAGCACTTTAGAAGTTAAACCCTCTAAGATTAAATTAAAGGTTTAGAGCTTTAGAATATTATCAATAAAAGATTCTACAAATTATATCTTGACTCAGTGAAAATGGAATTAAAATTTCCAGTTCTTAACACACACACACATACACACACACACACGCACGCACGCGCGCATAGAAAACAAACCAGGAAGGACTGTTATTTCAGATGGTTCAATGAAAACAATCAATGTTGAATAACATTTTGAGGATTTTCTCCTTGATTATCAAGATTCTGTATCAACTTTTTCACTGAATTTGGCACTGGTTTATATCACATGTATGCAGCTGTAGATCTTTTAAATTCATATATTAACTTTAAAAGTGTATTTCACTGTTTTATTATAATATATAAAATATATACTTACAAGCTGCTTTTAAAAATACTGTTATGTAAAACAGGGTTTACACAGTAGCAAAACCATGCAATTCAAATATTCCACACCTATCAATTCATGCAAATGGTGAGACAGACAGTATATACTTTCATTACCTCTTTTTTTTTTTTTAAGTCTAGAAAGTTACTCAACTACTCTATGGTGAGTTCTGATTATATATTAATAAAACATCAATACAAAATCACATTCCCACACTAAAAAAAGGAGAAAATTTTGTAACTATTATGCAAAAAGGAACAACCAATCGAATGAGGATTAAAAGTATATATTGTCAACATGAAAAATATCAGACTGATATTAACAGGATGGACCTTGTGAGCAGCCATACTCATCTGTAATCAAGATTACTTTCATATTAGACAGCAGTAAAAAAAAGTCAGAAAAGCAATTTTAATTTTTAAGATACTACAACTAATAATATCTATGAACTCCCCCCTCTTCCCATGCCCAAATCTCTTAAACTCCAGATGCTTGTATAGTTCAATTAACAATATAATACCAAAAATGTAACATAAGGACACCAAAAAAGAAATCAGTATTATTGCTTGAGCAACTGCTGAAAATTTTTCCTTCACTGGTTCAGGTTCACCAGAAGCTGGTAGTCAACAATACCTTGATCTAGATAATTACTGGTAACAAAGAATAAAAAAGGAAATAAAGCTAACTATAATTTAGCATTACTGAAAAACATTCTAATGCTCATATTGAAAGAGATTTACTAAAGAAAATGGTAAAATACAAGTTTACCCCTCATTTAACTAGATATTTTCTTACAAAAGATATAAACACACACATACTATGTACACAAATAGCACTGTTTGTAAAAAGGATTTTTAGAGTTTTATTAAAATTTTGGAACTTTGTTAACTTTTGTACATAGCATGACTTTATTTTTCAAGTACAGAATTTTCCTTGGCTCTCTCTGATTTTAAAATATTAAGCATCTGATGTTCAGTATTTAGAATGTAGCACCAAGACAAAAAAACTCCCAAAGGATATATATATTACTTATGATTACAAAAGAACAAGTAACTTAGAACACTTACGGTAACTACTTTCACTATCGCTGGCATTAGAAGTTATATGCTCTGAAATTGCAGGACAATGGAAAAAATAAAGAAAACAGTGTCATGAGTTTAAAAAAGCCAATTATCAAAATACATGCAAGGCGACATTACAAGATGTTGAGATATAGATCACATATACTCAATGATTTTTAAAAAGCATTTTTGATTTTCTTTGAAAAGTTTTCCTTTTCCAAATAAATATGAATTAGGAGGGAAAGAAACTCTGTAATTAAGGACAATGCTCCATTTTTGTACAACACAGTTTATAAACAAAATTTATGACAAATAATCAAGTAGAATACAACAAAGAGGGCAAAGTGATCCTAAATTAGTCCAAATGTAAACAAAGAACCCAAAAAGAGAAAATGCAGTTGGCACTATTTAATTTATGAAACAGTAAGGACTAACAAAAGAGACAAGTTATATTTGAGGAAAGAGATGCCCATTTTAATGAAGGGATATCTTAAAAAATAAATGATCTTGCTTTTTGTTCAGCTTCTTTCTTGTTTCTGAAGAGAAATGAAAATCCAGGTTTCTGAGATCATACAGACAAAACATTTTAGATTTCATAGATTCATATGCGCCAAAAAAAGTCAAACAGAAGGGAATTCTAGAAGGTGGGATTGTATTTTAAAATAGACTAGTATTTCTAAGAAACTCTTGTTTTGATAAAACTGACAAGGCTGCTATGCTTTTTGCAGGACAAAAAAGATAAAGCAAATACATCTAGTTGCAAATTGCCAGGCTTCTCCTTGAAAGTGACCCCATTTCATAACTTGTTTGGTAAAGACCAGTTACTCTTCTCATGTAAATGTAATCTTTTTTTTTTTTTAATTTCTTTATTTGACCGAGAGAAAACAGCTAGAGAGGGAACACAAGCAGGGGGAGTGAGAGAGGGAGAAGCAGGCTTCCCGCTGAGCAGGGAGCTTGATCCTGGAACTCCAGGATCATGACCTGAGCTGAAGGCAGGCGCTTAACCAACTGAGCCACCCAGGCAACCCTCATGTAAATGTAATCCTGAATGTTCTCTCAGTAAGTATCTCCGGAGAGGGGGGGGAAACACACAAATACATAAACTAAAAGACAAAATTTTCCATAGGAGAAAGTGAAATCTAAATTTCTTATGTGAGGCAAAGGAAATAAAATTTTAAGGGATAAGAGAACAGCTTGAGGAGAAATATCTGCTGTACCATACCACCCACAGAATCTCCTAAAATCAAGATATGCTACTGAAGAGTTCTGAGAATGGTTTCAAATGAAGATTTCAAATGAAGATAATAGTTCTTGAACTGCTGTCATAGTGAAAAAAAAGTCTGTTATTTTAACCTGCAAAGACAAGATATAATTTTCTTTCCTTTTTTAAAATTGTAGGATAGCTGACATACAAGGTTGTATTAGTTTCAGGTGCAAGGATATAACTTTCTTAATTATGATTATAAATATTTTAAATATAGCAGGGATATTAAAAATTATAAGGTTGAATAACATATGACAAGCATATGTAAAATGATGTTTTTAAAGTTTATATTTAAAAATTTCTTCCCATGTTACCTATGTACTTCAAAATAATTTTAAATTGTTGCATAATATTCTATTGAACTGATAAATCATAATTTACCTTACTACTTATTACTCAGACATTTTAGTTTGCTTTAAACTGTTTTCCACCAACATCAGTAATAAGGAATGTTTTCATTATACAACTTGTCCTATTACCTTAAAATTCATTTCCCAAAGTAGGAATGACACATAAAAAAATTCCTAAAATTTTTATTAGGATTAGTATTATACTCTACAATCTCTAATACACAAAAAAGAGAAAAATTAGTTACTGCAATGGAGTGAGTGAAGGGGGAAAGTAAGTGGGAGTATAGAAGAGACAAAATTAACCATGAGTTGACAACTACAGAAGCTGGGTAAATGAATACTTGCAGGGTTTTACTATTCTTCTACTATTATTTGGCATGTTATATAGTAAAAAGTTAAAGCTACTACAAATCTTTTTTTCTTTTCTAGGGATTTCTCCTACTCATCTAAAGTTCTCTAAGATTACTGACAGGTGTTACGTAATCGAATTCTTTCAAGTATCCTTTTATGTAACTCTATAGTAAAATCTTGCTATTCAAAGCATGGCCCATAGACTAGCATCATCATCACCACTTGGGAGTTTATTAGAAAGCTAAATGCTTTTTTCTTGATAATTGAAAATATATATTTTAAGAAACTTAACCAAAAAGGTATTCAAACATCCAGTAAACATGTCAGAAGGTGTTCACCTGTAATTTTTCCTTGTAATTACTTATCAGGGAAATGTAAAATAAAGCCACAACTGATATCTCTATCATTCACTAGAATGGCTATAATGAAAAAAACAAAAAAACACCAAAAACAGATATGCCACAGACAAGGTAAGTAGCAAATGGAACTCACATACTGCTAGGGGTGGTAAAACTGGTACAACCACTATGGAAAACATTTGGCAGCAACTACTAAAGCTCAACAGATACATGTATGTATGACCTAGCAATTCCTTTCCCAGGTATTTCCCCAACGTAAAGACATCTATATGTTGACCAAAAGACATATGCAAGAATGTTCAAAGCAACATTATTCAAAATAGCCCTAAATATATGTTTATTTACAAGTCTGAGGTAATATATAGTTTCGTATTTTTTCTCATTTATATATGAGTATTTACCTGTGTTGTGTTTTGATATAATTTTCAGGAGTTATTACAAAATACAGATAAATCATACTTCATTAACTACTTCCCAAATATAAAGACAGTTTAGGATGGTTTCAAATTCTTTTGACTAATTTCTCAATAAAATTAAATTCCCTGATATATAAACCTTTATCTCTAGCTCTGAGGAATTACTGGTCAAAAGATACATTTTTCCAGATATGCATAATGGTAATATATTAAAACTTGTCATTCCATATAACAATACCACTGGTTCTCCTTTAAAAGAAATGTCTGTCAAGATGATGGGTAGAAACTATCATTTTGTTTACTGATTACCGAGGACATTAAGTATTTTTATACACTTATTTCATCTGATATCCTTTGAGCATTCTTCTCATATCATTTGTTCAGTTATTGAATGAAGAATTAGTCTGTTTCTTATTGATCTGTTAGAAATTCGTAGTGTAAAGGTATTATCCCGTTGACATACATGGTATATTTTTTAAGTTCTTTTTTTTTTTTTAAATATTTTATTTATTTGACAGAGAGAAACACAGCTAGAGAAGGAACACAAGCAGGGGGAGTGAGAGAGGGAGAAGCAGGCTTCCTGCTGAGCAGGAAGCTTGATGTGGGGCTCGATCCTGGGATCATGACCTGAGCCGAAGGCAGTCGCTTAACCAACTGAGCCAGCCAGGTGCCCCAAGTGTTGTTTTGTTTTTTTTTTAAGGGATGAAAGTGACTTGATTATATGTTAAGTTAGAACTGGCTTCAGAAAGCCTTTTTTTTTTTTTTTTTAAAGACTTTATTCATTTATTTGACAGAGAGAAACACAGCTAGAGAGGGAACACAAGCAGGGGAACTGAGAGAGGGTGAAAGAGGCTTCCCCTGAGCAGGGAGCCCAATGTAGGGCTCGATCCCAGAACCTTGGGATCGTGACCTGAGCCAAAGGCAGACACTTAATGACGGAGCCACCGAGGTGCCTCTATTTTTTAAGTTTTAATTTTGATTTTGTGTATGAAGTTTGATGACCCTAGCCATTTCAAATCTCTCTAATCAAACATTTCTTCCTGATAATGTATCAAATGCCTCTCTGTGCTCTCCCCAACTACTGTCTACACATCACCAATCTAAAGCAATACTACTCTTCCACTTACTCTTTATAAACAAGTAAGTCTGGTTTTGGCATCTAAGGGCTCCACACAACTTTGCTTCTGTAACTCTTTGAGAAAGGCTTCCCATTACGTATCTCTTTCTTATGTGCCTAACTGACAACGTTTCTGAGGTGTTTTACAAAATGGAAAGTTATAAAAATTTCACTATATCATGATTTCAAACCATATATTATGATTTCGCTTCGGAGCACCTTCCAAATGAACTTACTTCATTTTAGTCTCTGTTAAAGGAATCTTACATTTTTCCTTCTGACCTTTTTCAAAGTTGCCTTCTTAAGAACACAAGCTGCACACGTTTCCGTTTCTAGCATTTCACAAGCTATGATAACTTACTTGCATTCTCTCACAGACTTCCATCATATTCTAGTTAGTTCTGTTAGTCAAAATTAGGATTGCAAAGGCCAATTCTCATTGTTTCCTCTACTCTCAACAGGGCAAATCAAAGACTTATTTAATTCTCTTTTTTGTAGAAGACTGAGTTCATGTCTATGAAAAGTGTTCTAGGTTATCACTTTTGTTTCTCTCCTCTTTAACACCCTATTTTTCACAGGTTATGTGAAATTACAAGCAGAGGTACATCTTTCTTGATATTCAGTGTTATTCCATTTCTTCATTGGGTTTGTTTCTCTGAAATAATTTATGCTTTTTCTTCTTAGTCCCTTCATGAGTCCTGCTTCAACAAGGCCTGATGAATACCTACAGAAGTCATATTTTTCTTTATACTAAAATCTCACAGGATTCTGCTTAGTTTATTTCCTGTATTTGGAACTTCAGAATATATATTACTGAGGCTACGAATAATGTCCCTGATCACCCCTTTCCCAGCATTTTCTGTTATATAATAACTGGCACCTTGTCAACTGCTACTCCTCTGTTTCATCCAGGTTTAGAATTTTTACTGATATTTTCCTGTCTCTACTTTCCAAACAAAATCTTATTGATTTGATCAAGTTACCAGGTGAATAAATTATCTTAGGTCCCTGTGAGATGAAGGACAAAACCCATCATTCAAGAGATCTAAAATCTCTGTCCAGAAAATTAAATCCTTTTCTAAAGGACACTGTCCAACAATCAGTTATCATTTTTTCATTTGTTTCTCCTTTCAAAGCCCAATTATCAAAATTAGAGATGGAAATAAGATGTGGTTAAGGTGTAATTATTACCATTCATCATACAATATCAATACAGTAAACAAATTCTTGATTTAGTTCCTTTCCAATAAGTTTTCCACAGGTCTCTAATGATTCAGCAAATAATAAAATCTGTGGGTCCTTATGCTAAATCATTATCACCTTTAAAACACATTCTCAAAATAAATTCTACAGCATTTAGAATCTCTGGAAATACCTTCCAGTTTTAAAGATTTCCACTGATTATTTTCCCCAAAGGTAAAAGATTTAAAAAGGGTGCCACTAGTAATAGTAAATTTGTGGCTCTTGCTGAATCCTATAAAGGCACAGGCAACATGTGTCTATATAGAAATAATTAAATATAAAGTATACTGCCTTTAATCTAATACAAACCTTTACTCATTAAGGTTGAAATAAAAGTACCTATACTTTAGATTAAAATTCCAATATAAAGTTAGCAGAAATCAAGGAAAAAAATCGTCTATGAAATATAATGTTTATTAACGTAGATCTTCTTAGAAAGTTAAAAGATAGTGGTTTTATATATATTTATTTTTTTTAAAGATTTTTTTAAAAAAAGATTTTATTTATTTGACAGAGAGAAACACAGCTAGAGAGGGAGTACAAGCAGGGGGAGTGAGAGAGGGAGAAGCAGGCCTCCCGCGGAGCAGGGAGCCCGATGCAGGGCTTGATCCAGGTCTCCTGGATAATGACCCGAGCCAAAGGCAGTCGTCCAACCAACTGAGCCACCCAGGCGCCTCTAAGATTTTATTTATTTGACACAGAGGGACAGAGAGACAGTAAGAAAAGGAATACAAGTAGAGGGAGTGGGAGAAGGAGAAGCAGGCTTCCCACTGAAGAGGGAGCCTGATGTGAGGCTTGATCTCAGGACCCTGGGATCATGACCTGAGCCGAAGGCAGGTGCTTAACAAGTGAGCCACTGAGGCACCCCTACTTTTTTTTTTTTTTAAACAGGTTGGATGTGGAGCCCAATGTGGGGCCTGAACTTAACGACCCTGAGATCAAGATCAAGTTGAGATCAACAGCTGGATGCTTAAATGACTAAACCACCCAAGTTCCCTGGTATTGGTTATATCCTTAATAACCAATAAATTATAAAAAGTAAGTTTTCAAAATGCTTAATAATCCAAATAGACCTATCCAGAAAAAAAATTTAGCTTAAGAGATTACTTCTATGAGTCACTGTCACCTAAAATAACTTAGTAATATTCAGGAAACTTTCACATATAATCAATTTGAGAACACCTACTAAATTTAAACTTTTGTTTGCTAAAAAATGACTTGTTTCATTCATTCACTCTAACATTTACTGAATACATTCAGTATATTACTATACATATATATACATATAAAACTATATACTAGACCGTACCAACTTTTATATGAAGATTAAGTACTAGTTAGAAAATTAAATAAGAACAACCCAAAACCCAAAACCACTGACAACATCTTTGTTAAAGGCAAAATGAAGGATAGTATTTCTCATAATTCTTTTAATAATTTACAACCTTCATGAAAAAAAGAGATCTATAATTTCTGTCCCCCAACATCAACTGCTACTTGAATTTGAGGTCCACAATCCTTAAGACTCATTTTATTTTACAGTTTCCCATTATAGCAATACTTTTCCAACATACATTCAAAGTGATTTTAACTTGTTTTAACAAAAAAACCTGGTGGACATAAAACTGCAAGATTATCTTCTACATTCTAATAATGAAGGCAGGTAGTACAATTTTAAAAAAGCTTAAAAAAAGTCTTTTACTTAAAAAATCCCTAGCAAAAGTAACTGCCATAAAAATTACAAAAAGGAAAATGTAATTATGAGCAATTTTTCAAATGACATGTGAAAAATGGAGCATTAGAAAAACAAAAGGTATGTATTATAGAAATAAAAATCCCAAGCACATTATTAACATGAAAAGTCTAAAAGCAATCTAAATCATATACCTCCTCATGCCAGAAAAGCACTACCATGAATCTCAAAATGTATCTGAAAAAGGTAGGTCTGTAGATGGAGGTTAAAAAATAACTTGGGAGTATTTTGATCACTTACTCAGGCCTTTTGATCCCATGTCGTCAGGGATCTCCTGTAGAGAGTAGTTCCCAGAGAGCAAGCAATAAAAAGATAATCAAAGAAAATAGTTGTCAGTAATGCATAAAATTGGTGCTACAATAAGAGACAGTTCCAAGACCATTACAGGTGCACATATTTTAGAGTGTTTTTGTAGATTTCTGAAAGTCTGAAATAAGCTAGTAGCTGGATGTAATGTATTAAAGGAATAAAAGTTTTGGCTGAGAGGCTGATTTAGGGTAGAGAAGCAAAATTTGAGATTATTTCCTGTTATTTTAGAAGTAAAATTCAGACTGTCTACATATAGTGAAGACACAGGATAAAATGGAATGATTCCAGAAGATCTATGATCAAAGACTATTAAGGCTGTTCCTAGAAATCATTAAGTAGCTTCTCAGGTATCCATAATTTTCCTCTAAAATATTATTTCAGAGCATTTTAAGTGTTTCTTCTAAGAACCCTTCCATCAACTAATTCTATTTTAAACACATAACTTAAAAATACTGTTAACTTTAAATTAAGAATTCCTAAGGTTTCAGAAAAGTTAAGATTGGTATGCAAATTAATTTATGTCTATTAAGTTGCCCCTGGTTAAGACATATTAGTAACCTGTTGCAGCTCTTGAAACTGTCTCCATGGTAACAACCAACTGCAGGGCAGTAGGTCCCTCTACATTTATTTTCAGTTGACCACTGGATCCACATACTTACGGTCAGCATCACTTGTTTCCTGCTCACTCTGGTCCTTGTTCTTGTAGAAGGGGAATTTTCGGGAAAAGAGGTTCTTTTTACGCTTGTCATTGAATGACTGCTGAAGAAGAGAAGGAGGGGCAAAACAAAGGGATGTCTACTATCTGTGTGTACAAAGGCCCAGCCTAGCAGCTCTGTGGAAGCTGACTCTTGTGACCACAGTGTGCAGTTTGTATATGAATTTTATTAATCACAAAGTGAATGTCTACCTTTATATTAACTCCTCTAATTCTAATGTTTCTCAACTTAAAATATTTAAAAACTTACAGTGCAATTCAGTAATACCTAGAAATAAGAAGAGCTACTCGATAAAAAAAAAAACAACAACCTAGAAAAAAGAGTAAGTGCTACTTGAAGAGTAACTCAAATCAGCTACTACTATAGTACAAACCAGCTAACATCCGTTCTTATCAATTCATATTTTTCTAGAAGAGTCCCAGGTATGAAGTGCTCTATAGAAAAACTTATTTTAAGTCATTACTCTAGGCTATTCAAGTATTTTTTGTGCAGTAGGTAATAATCTTCATTTTTCCTCTGACTTGAGCATATACTCCGTCCCCTTTTTTGTGGCTCCAATGAACAAAAAGCTTATTTTTGTTATTATTTCTTGTTTTGTCACTGTTATTTTGTTATTATATTTTATATATAAATATATAACAAATGTATTGTATTTGTTATATTTTATGTTATGTTCTATTAAAAAAGAAAACCTAAACAACTGAGAAAGTTGCTAGTTCTGAATATTTAAAAACAATGAACCAATCTTATTCTTTTTGGAAGAGAAAAAAAGATAACTAAATGCTTATGGTATGAATCAAAAAAAGAGAAGAGAACTAAGAGGCGTCCATCAAACACACAGAATCCAGCAAAAGATTTATTGATGCTATCCCACTAAGAAAGAAGAGTCAAAACTCTCCTGACCAACCTGAATGCCATCCTAACTGATTTGTCTTTAAGCTCTATTATATTTATCTATTTTTAAAAGTATATATAAATAAACTGGAAGCAGATTTAATTCACTGGCACCATATCTTGAATAGGGAATAAAAAGTCAAATGCCTATAAAACCCCAAAAGGCAATGAAGATCCTAATATGGAGTACTACTATGGAGGAGCTGCAGAGCTGATTTGATGTTCCTTACTACACAGATGTTGGAAACAGATCTTCTCCCTTCCTCAGTGTCCCGTTTGTGCCTTCACACATTTAAAACCAGGCCACATTAAGAAAGGTGACGCTACTAAAGAGGAATAGATTCTTTTGTAATTTCTGTCTCAGACATTCATGTCTTGAAGGAAATGGCCTGACCTACCAATGACACTTAGGAATTACTACTTTTTGAAGCAGGAACAATATAAAGGATAAAAAACCTTGTTCTGACTGTTCTCGAGTTTAATACAATGTCATAAAATGCTATCATTATTCTGAAGTATATCCACATGAGGAAGTATGCTTTAGCATGCCTGTATTTTTAAGCATGTGACACCTGGCAATTAGGTGCTGAGGTAGAATAAAGTAATTTTTGCTCAAATTCTATTACTTGAAAGGATTTGTTTTGGTAGGAATCTTAACACAAAAACAAGATTGAACTTTTATTTTTGCCTTTTCATATCAACAATTCAGGATTAATAAATTCACAGTTCATTAGTTCAACAGACTGTCTTGATTTGAATCCTAAAATGTGAAGGCTCTGATAATACTAAGCAGAAGTTAAAAATTAAGTTGATGAGAAAAATACTGTCCAGAAATTTGGACTTACAACTGTCAAGTAGCATTATTTAAATAAAAATCTTCACTTGAATCCAAAGTTTAGAAAGAAATAGAAGAAAACAAGTTTCAGTACAGAAAAATTTGTGATAATCTAATTTAAGGAAGGACTAAATATTCTTGTTCATAAAAATCATCAATGAATTTCATAATAATTTTATGGTATCTAATAAAACTGTCATGTTTTTAATAAAAGGTATTTATTCCTTCTACTGCATATATAGTGGTCAGAGTCAGTTTCACAGCAAACAACCAAAAGAAACATGAAGTTTAAAATGTTTTGACTTTTGATATCTTTGCAGTTAGCAAAAATGAGATATCATAAAGATATCATAATACAGGACAGAAAGAAAAGCTTGTTAGTTAAGAAAATAATTAATTGTATTACATTTAATGTCCTCCAGATGAAGAATTTATTAAAAGTGAAAACAGCACAAAGCAAACAAGGCAAATATGTGTAGGGAAAACAAAACTAAAGAAACATAGTACCTCTGGATTGTCTACATTTTAATATAAAATACTTTATTTAATTACTTATTGTAATTAATGCTATATTGTGAGAGAATATACTAAATATAAGAATTGATAAAATATCACAAAATCATGATATAATATATATTAAGTATAGAATTTCTACATGTGGTATGTCAAAATAGCTAAATGAATGTTAAAAACGTTAATGAGAAACTGAAATGTTATAAGTCTGCAGTGGAAGTAAGTCCATAAACCACCATGTAAGGAAAGGAAAAGAGGAACTCAGAATGGGAAACTGTAGTACAGAAAGAAATGCAGTTCTGCATCAATGGCAAGCGTATTTTTACCCCACTCAGTATCATGCATCCTTCTGGTCTGTGTTAGAACACAGTGACTGTGTATAAGGTTGGTTACAGTCAACAAGGAAGACTAAGATTTAAATACGTCGTTAATTCAGTTAACTTCTTACAGTATGAAAGACAAGTTACAACATGCAACCTCTTTTTCAATACATTGACAGTGTATTTTACTAAGTTATTTTTAACATATATAAAACAAGCACAAAAAAAGCACTGTATAGATTTCAAATACTGACCATTTACTTGGGATGTTTTTCCCTCCCCAAAATTTCTATTTTAAATATTGCTTCAGATCATACTATGTAATTTTTTATTTTCTGAAAGCTTCAATTTTAAAGGAAATTATTATTTCTAAGATAACTGAATGCATTATACAATTTACTTAGATTTAATTTCTTTGATTGAGGAGACTGCTTATCTAAATTTTATGCCTTTGAGTGCTTAGTGGTATCAGAGAAGTACAGATGATAGAGTTAATTAATTTGATGAGTGAACTTGCCACATTCATTTGAAATATGATCAAAAGATGTGTAAAACTTTTGCTTTCAATTAAAAAACAAAAAACATTCATATGAATAGTATTTCAAGACAACATAAGTGTTCAGCTTATTTCTTCATGCTTATTACTATAATATTCCATTGTAGTGATTACACACATCATATAGGACAAAGCCTGCAGTATCTCTTTCATCTACTGGCATCCATTAGATTCAAGCAGAACTTAAAAATGAAAACAAAAACATGTTTAAAATTATATATGAAGGAATTCAGAAGTATTTCTTGACAGTCTATAAACTCGTCCTTTACTGTCCCGTTCTTTATTCCCTCAAAATAAAAATTCATATTGATTCAAATATTTAAAGCATGGATTCTCAATAAATTATATTAAGTATGAAGGGGGGAATAAAAACTTTATGACCTAGTTAATAATATTCTGGGGTTTATTTTTTTCAGAAAATGCATTATTAAATTAGCTATCATGATTAGTACAAGTTTCTAACTGGACACCTGAAGGAAGGCTGAATTTATTTCACCTGTAAAAATAACCTCACCAAAGTAGCTTGTTGAAGAATATTATCAAATGACGGTTTTGATAATCTGGAAAAGTTTGTCAAATGAGTGCTTTAATTTAATAAATTACTTACTTCAGCATCTACTATTACAAAGCATCATGGCAAAAGCCCCTGACAGTCAACTCTTATGGCAAAATCCTTCTAATTTTAATAGTGTAGCTCTGGCAAGAATTATGAAAAAGCCTATTATTCTCAATTATTAATATCTAGGAAAAGACATTTCATATACTCACCCCTTTATCTCTTGTTTTAGAATTAAATTTCACTGTTTTTAACCGGGCTCGTTCTTTCTTCTCAACTCTGTCAAAGTATAGAATGTTATTTTTAAAGTATACCAAAATATCTAAGGGTCTAACTAGAAATAATCAGAACTGATACTTTAGTATGGGGCACTTTTATATTCTAAAACCTTCAGAAACCATCTAGGCTTATATCCCAAAATTAATAATAATTTCTGAAAATGAAATACAGGGCTCATTACAAAACAAAACCACTTGTGAAGTATCAAAATACAGTACATGTGTACTTAGAGATGCACTCATATTTCATAATTATACTGAAATTATTATGAGGAACCACTTCTGAGTTTAGCAATTTTCCAGGTTTTGTTTTTGTTTCAATATTAGCTTAGCACGGGCATACATATATGCTAAAAATTTAAGCATGAGAGAAAGCAAATAGGGCAAAATGTTAACGATTGGTGAAAGTAGGCGAAGGATATGCGGGTGCTCCTTGTACTATTTTTCCTTGTGTACTTACTTTTCTGTAGCTCTGAAATTTTAATTAAAAAATGGGAAATACAAAAATTAAACTCCAGTGACAGATTTGTGTAAATACATAATAAAGTAACCAATTATAGTATGCAAAAAAGAGCTTTAAAGAGCTTTAAAACATTTGTGGAAGGATATACAAGACCTGGTAACCTTTGTTATCCCTCTAAAAATGAAAAGGATGCCAGGAGTACAAGGTTAAGAGGAAGCCTGTATAGCTTTTAGATCTTCTGAATTGTGAACCTTGCTAAATGTTAACTATTCAAAATAAGCAAGCCAACAAAATTGCATCAAAACAAATGCTTCATGTAGATTGTAATACCAACACGAACCTTGTAAAATTTCATGTCAATTAAGCTTTTTTTATCCTTAATTTCAACATAGCAATTATGTCAGTATATAGCAGAAAAACTTACCAAAATCGTTTATGAATAAATGCATTTTCTTTATTATCTAGCAATATAGTTTTACTGTGGGTACAGAAGAACCTTAGCAGTCATGGACTTAAAACTTGTTTTTACTATTCTAGAACATCCATGACATGACTGGAGAGTCCTCAACATGATTAACTAATTTGCAATTTTGCCTGGGCTCTTACTGAGGGCACTGCAAAACTAACATTTAGTGAGTAAACATTGACAACTTAAAATGGCTTTGTTTTCTCATCGTTACCTGGTTCACCTAGTAGCTTAGTGACTCATATTGTGTTTATTTGTAAATACTGTTCCTGAATAAAAGTTGAAAACTATAGTAACTACAACTCCTTGTGCTATTATTAGAAGTAAAGAGGTCTAAGAGATAGTTCTATTAAGAAAATACAAGTTTTGAATACATTCAAGAATGAAATGGCATAATTAGTTGTGGTTTCATGTTTAGTTTATGGAAGAAAAATTATATTCCGTGTTATTTATGAATTTGGAAATTAGAGAGGTCTTAAGTCTCCTGCAGCACTCCTGACTTAAAAATCCAACTTCACAGAATTTTTATACAAAAAGGAAGAATAACTTTCTACCGAAGCCAGTGTATTTCTCATTTGTTGCAGGCACACATAAAGCCTATGCAAGATAGGAGGTGCCAAAGACAAGACAATTTTTAGGAATTCTGACTTTGATATTTAAGATGTGAAGTTTCTACTGACTCAATGAGGCACAGAGACAGAGGAAGCATTTCTGAATTTAAAGCAGACTATGTTCTATTCTAGGAAAAAAGTTATGCTGAGGGCTGCATTGCTAAAAGAGGAGTTGCTACCAAATATACTATCTAGCCAAGAACAGTCATAAATCCCAAAACCACAACTACAAATGTTCGCAATACCTTAATATTCCTAATCTTCAACTTTTATAAACAGTAATATAAATAGAGAAGCCTATAAACAGGTATATGATTTGGCATATTTATCAATTATAGACTCTTAAAATAAGTTTTACATAAACTTGACCTAAAGTGAATTAACCAGCTACAATAAACATTAATATCTCATGAACGATTTTTGCTGGCTATCTTAAAACTTAAAAAGACTTTCAGGCAAAGATTTGCACAAATCAGATGGCACAAATAAATTATTTGGGGAGAACTATGAACTGACATTTTAATATCTTTCCCACAAAAGTAGGGACATTCTGCAGAATTTCACAGACTTACAAAGGGTTCTTTATGCTGGGATCATCCTGTTAAGTGGAATCTCCACTTAACCACTTTTGCCAATAGATAGTAAGTATGTATCACTATAATAAATGGTTAAAAGCAAAGAGGAAAGACCAGTGAATGTACTAATACTTCTAAATTAAGCAAGAAAGGAGATATAAAGCAAATACCAGATACTTAAAAATTTTTTTTGATTTACACTTTCAATTTTTAAGTCTAAAGGAGGCAATTCACAATATCAAAAATCCTGAAAGTACTTAGTAGGTTTCATTACCACCTATATGGATAAGGTACAGAAGCTTTTAAATCTTTCTCCCTCCAATGGTATAGATACATAGCAAAGTTATTTAAATATGTTTATTTTGTTCTGAACAACTAAGTAGGAGCTTTAGAGAGATTTCTCTTTGGGGGCATCATATTCTTTAATTATGTCATGGGTTATAATAAAAGGTAAACAAACTTAAATGATTGTGAAACACAATATGGAAAACCAAGCATAAAACCACCCTCAGTAAAATAATTTAAAAAATCAACAATTATTTGTCTATGTTGCCCTACTTTCAAGTGCTAAGACTGTAATGGACTTATACTTACCTGCGCTTACTGGGAATTACCCCAACTTCATCACTCTCCCCATCTGGTGTAACCTGCCTGGCTTGCCACCATTCATCATCAGATGCATTAATAACATGGAGGATATCTCCAAATTTGAAGTTTAATCCCTGACTGGGAAGGCCACTGTCCTTAGTCTTGTCATAATCAAAAAGGGCTCTAGATTAAGAAGAAAAAAGTACATGTTTATTTGGTGTTTTTGTTTGTTTTAAAGATTTACTAGAGTGAGAGAGAGAGAGAGAGCATGTGAGTAAGGGAGAGGCAGACTCCCTGCTGAGTGAGGAGCCCAATGAAGGGCTCCATCTCACAACCTCTGAGATCATGACTTGAGCCCAACCAAAAGTCGGATGCCGAACTGACTGAGCCACCCAGCTGTGGGCCCTCCCCCATGATTACCTGTTATCATATTACCAATATTAAGTTAACATGGAATTCTGAAAGTATATATAATCCAGATAAATAATTAAACATACCATAGCAGGCAAAATAATGTCAAGCTCAAAAATTTGCACTATAACAGAAAGACAAAAGACAAAAAAGAAATAGCAAAATTGACTTACAGTAAGTTTTTTAATTTGTATCCTAATTTCCAGTTGCCAAATTAGAACCAAAAAATGAATAGATTTTATTTCACTGTAAACGTGATTGCTAGAATTCTTTCCTTAAGAGAACTCCTTTGGATAAGAATTTAAGTATTGTACATTAATCAAGTTAATAGAACACAATTTTTCTTTTTATCAAATTTTAAAGATTAACATTTTGCAATTACTATATTAATACAGTATTTTTTCCTAAAATATTAGGCAGCAGTTAGTCATCTGTAGTTTTCATCACTGTTATTGACTGTGAAAATTCTACTGACTCTAGCTTTGTGAATGAAAAGAAAGAATGATTAACTGACAAAATAATCACTCTGTTAATCTAGTCTTATAGTCCACAACTAATGACTCAGCTCTGCCAGGGATTCTGTTTTACTCACTGTGTATAACCAAAATAAAGAGAAGAGTACCTCTTAATATTTACTGTTTGTAAATTTAGAGCAACTCTCTAGGTTTATCTTCATTTTAGAATTCAATATGGCTTGCCACTGGATTCTATTAAAAGCATTTTTAAAAATTTCTCATTATTGAGAGAAATTAAGATAGGATACCTTTTTAAAATTTTTTATTATGTCACGTTAGTCACCATACAGTACATCATTAGTTTTTGATGTAGTGTTCCATGATGTATTATTGTTTGTGTATAACATCCAGTGTTCCATGCAATACATGCCCTCCCCCTTTTTTTTTTTTTTTTTAAAAGACTTTATTTATTTATTTGACAGAGAGAAACACAGCCAGAGACGGAACACAAGCAGAGGGACTGAGAGAGGGAGAAGCAGGCTTCCCGCCGAGCAGGGAGCCCGATGCGGGGCTCGATCCCGGGTCTCCGGGATCATGACCCGAGCCGAAGGCAGTCGCCCAACCAACTGAGCCACCCAGGCTCCCCCATGCCCTCCCCTTAATACCCATCACCCGGCCAACCCATTCCCCCTGCCCAAACCCTGTTTGTTTCTCGGAGTCCATAGTCTCTCATGGTTCGTCTCCTCCTCCAATTTCCCCTCCTTCATTTTCCCCTTCCTCCTTCTAATGTCCTCCATGCTATTCCTTATGTTCCACAAGTAAGTGAAACCATGTGACAATTATCTTTCTCTGTCTGACTTACTACACTTAGCATAATCTCCTCCACTTCCATCCATGTTGATGCAAAAGTTGGGTATTCATCATTTCTGACGGCTGAGTAATATTCTATTGTATATATGGACCACATCTTTATCCATCTGTCTGTTGAAGGGCATCTTGGCTCTTTCCACTTGTCTGTTGAAGGGCATTCTAGGCTATGGACACTGCTGCTATAAACACTGGGGTGAATATGGCCCTTCCTTTCATTACAACTGTATTTTTGGGGTAAATACCCAGAAGTACAATTGCTGGGTCATAGGGTAGCTCTATTTTTAATTTTTTGAGGAACCTCCATACAGTTTTCCCAAGTGGCTGCACCAACTTGCATTCCCACCAACAGTGGAAGAGGGTTCCCCTTTCTCTACATCCTAACATTTGTTGTTCCTTGCCTTGCTAATTTTTGCTGTTCTAACTGGCATAAGGTGGTATCTAAATGTGGTTTTGATTTGAATTTCCTTGATGGTATCGCTGCATCTTAGGGTAGATCTATTCATTGCTGTTGATTTGAGGAAGCTAATGGGGTGTCTGAAGAAATCCGGGTAGGCAGAGATAAGTTACAGCAATGAAAAAGAAGAACTGGTAGAAACACTTCATATAGCACTGAGATCCTTCAGATTCCTTCTCCCGTCCCCAAATCCATAGAAGACAAGAGATTTAGTTTCTAAAGAAATTGAATTTGAGAAGCTCTGTACTTTGGAACTTGGTGGGGAGGGGAAAGGTGTAGGCTACAGCCAGATTTTTTTTTTTTTTTAAGATTTTATTTATTTATTTGACAGAGAAACACAGCAAGAGAGGGCACACAAGCAGGGGGAGTGAGAGAGGGAGAAGCAGGCTTCCGGCTGAGCAGAGAGCCTGATGTGGGGCTCGATCCTGGGTCTCCAGGATCATGACCTGAGCCGAAGGCAGTCCTTAACCAACTGAGCCACCCAGGCGCCCCTAAAGCCAGATTTCTTAAAAAAGATTTTGTTTATTTGAAAGAGAAAATGAGTGGTGGGGAGGGGTGGAGGGAGAGAGAGAGAGAGAGAGAAAGAGAAGCAGACTCCCTGCTGAGCAGGAAGCCTGATTCGGGGCTTGATCCCAGGACCTGGAGATTGTGAATTGAGCTGAAGATAGAGGCTTAACTGACTGAGCCATCCAGGTGCCCCTAAAAACAGATAGATTAAAAAGGAAGCTGCACATTGAAAACGGATGTTCTAGCAACCTGCTTTATACTGCAGGCAAGGGATTAAAGATTCTTTCCTAGAGATATTTAATGACCCCAAAGAAAAGAATGACCAGGGGTGGGAGAGGGCAATGAACAAAGATAATTATTTTCTAGTTAGATCCACTAGCTTCACTCTCTATTCATAAGGATCACTAAATATTTAAAGATTGCCTCACAGATTCATAAGGATCACTAAATATTTAAAGATCGCCTCACATGTGCTTTGGTAAAAATAAAAGTAAGTTGAGAAAGAAAAGTTGGCATCTCAAAAACAGACCCTGACAGAGCAGAGAGCTAAAGGGATAGGACAGTGGCAAAGGCAAGTCCCATGTGAGACTTACACAGCAAGTCTATAGAAAAACGAGTCCAGACTGGAGCAGAAAGATGGAAAAAACTGAGGTGCCTGGGTGGCTTAGTTGGTTCAGCATCCCACTTTTGATTTCGGCTCAGGTTGTGATCTCAGGGTCATGAGATCAAGCCCCATGTTGGGCTCCACACTGGGCAAGGGGCCTGCTTAAGATTCTCTCTGACCCTCTGCCTCTCCCTGTCCCCCTAGCTCATACACACATTTCCTCTCTCTCCAAAAAAAAAAGGATGGAAAAAAATCTGAAGTCATAAGATCATATGTACAATCATATGTTTCATCATGTGAAAAACTCTATAAAGAGCTATAAGATAAAGATATTTAATAATAAGTACATGCACAATTAAGTAAATAAAAATGACACATTATGCCCAGAAGTGAAGGGTTGCAAAAGAAAGGAAGCATGGTCATAATATATTACTTGAGTGAGTAATGAGAGATACTACATAGTCACGTGACTCTAAATGCTTTTAATTTTATTAACAGTAATATTACTATGTTTGAGTGATAAAGGAAGAGGCATAATGGTTTGATATGAAAGAGAAAGTTGTTATCTACTATAGTAGTAAGTCCATAATGTCCAAAGTTGATAAACTAGAAAACAGCAGTATATGCATGTTATTTAGAAATATGGAGGGAAAGGCAAGGGAGTTTGTTAAGAAAATGGAGATGAGGGGCACCTGGGTGGCTCAGAGGGTTAAGCCTCTGCCTTCGGCTCAGGTCAGGATCTCAGGGTCCTGGGATTGAGTCCCACATCGGGCTCTCTGCTCAGCAGGGAGCCTGCTTCCCCCTCTTTCTCTGCCTGCCTCTCTGCCTATTTGTGATCTCTCTCTCTGTCAGGTAAATACATAAAATCTTAAAAAAAAAAAAAAGAAAATGGAGATGATTGTTTCTAGAGAATAAAACTGGGAATTGTTGGGAAGTGACAGTTATTTTTCATTAAGTTTTTTGGTAATATATAACTTACAAAAATATTTACTTCTTTAAAAAATAAGATGATTCATTAAATGTACCTAAAACAAATATAACCTAATGTTTTGATTTTTGTGCCCTTGTAAGTTTTTTAATGAATCACTTATTAAACACCTCATTATACTAAAATTAAAAAAACAAGAAGAAAATGAAAGAAGGAGAGTATATGCAGAAATGTATTCCTTTTTCTGTGGATATCTATATCACATGAAGTATTTTAAGGACTCTGGAACAGAAGAATTTAATAAATACAGCAAGAATTAGTGGCAGGAAAGAAAAATCTGATACAGTAAAGATTCCCAGATCATTGGTAGGGCAGAAGGAATGATAGAGGTAGGACAAGAACAAGTGAACAAAGTGAGGAAAACTTCCTTTTCTTATGTATCACAGAATAAAATTATTTGAGAGAATAAGTCAAAGCATATGTAAACAAGTACAGAGTACATGCTTGTTTGTATGTTTTTGTACACATATGCAAACATGTATAGGATACTTGTCTATTTTATGTTACATATATTATCTCTCATCAGAACAAAACATACTAGGAAATGTTCCCAATAGTATCAGAAGGAATGAAAAAATAATGAAGAATGGTAGAGATATGTAGCCATCTACAAAAATTAAAATAGTAGCAGTAATATAGTAAAATAATTAAAATATAATAAAAAGTGCTGAGTAAAAGCTCTGCTAAAAAAAGAAGTATGTACAGAATACAAATAGGTCATCTGTAAGGATAGTTTATATAGTAATGGTATCTACTTACTATTATTATATTTATGCTATCACATTAATCACTTATAAAAAAATAACATGCTTGTCTTCTCCCAAGTATTCAAAAAATGCATGTAGAAATTTCCTGACTCTGTGTCCTTTATTGAGGCTATTCACATTTTTAGCTATTATTACATACGTTATCTCTGCTAATATGGAAGCTGTTACTCAGAGAACATTTTATTATGAAGAAGTAAATGTTGGATGTTATGATATTCCAAGCTATAGTCACTGATTATTATTTAAGGGGTTGTATAACTTTCATTAATACAATTACAATAACATCCCAACCCTTGAAAGGCACACTTAGGAAATCAATTATAAAATAATGTTTCCTTGGTATTCAATATATATATTTTAAAAATTTTATTTTTAAATAATCTCTATACCCCGAGATCAAGAGCTGCATGCTCCACCGACTGAGCCAGTCAGGAGTCCCTGCAATGTATTTTTCTATAGTAAAACTAACTCAGTCATAGTAAAAAATGTGAAGACTTTGTATGCATAAATAAGGACTGCCATAATTAGAAGTAGAAAAAATTTACCTGACATAGAGGGATCGCTTCTGGCTAGTTCGAAGAGAACCTGATCCTGAGCTAATGCTACTATTCATCATCTGCTCCCGCAAGTCATGTATTTTGGCTTCAAAACGACTGTATTCTGATGGGGAAAAAAAATTTATACTTTACATTCTGAAAAATAAGTTACTTGAAAATAAAGTATTAAATATGTTAGCTATCTTGTATTTGAGTACATGTGGTTAGAACATTAAACGAGTAACCTGTATAAGACTTTGGCCAAAATGCAAACTTAAAAAAAAAAAAAAAAAATCAACAATTTTCTAAATGTACCGTAAGTTAGAACTGGCTGAATGAGAACTTTCTCATATGCTATTTTGAAGTTCATATCACATTTAATCAATTAAAAGACAACTTTCATGCATCAAATACCAGTATCAATCTCGTATTACTATCTAACTGTAAATTTTTCAAAATTAAAACTCATAATTAACTTTTATTGTTAAAAAGAACAATCCTAAAATGATTTGTAATAGATGCTTTGTTTACAGCCTTCTTCCCCTTGAGGAAATCATTACTTTAATGTGCTTAAATACAGAACTTGTGTATAACTTGTACAAGTAACAAATTTACTTCAATTCATTTTGTAATTTATAAATTTTTAAAATGCCAAAATGAGACACAAAGCAATTTGGATGAACATTTTAAGATTGTTTTTATATAAAAACAAGTATGATTTTGAAGATGAACTACTTTAGACTATATCATAAAAACTACCAAATCTATAAAAACCTTAAGCACTTTTTCAAATATATTACAATTATACACTTACACACTCTTGTACCTTTCTATTTATAATAAACAAATTATTTTATAGAAATTAGGTTAAATTTTATCAGATTTTCTTATAAAACCAGTCTTATAGCAAGAGCAAATACCTTACTTGGGAGTTTGTATAGTTTAAGAAGACAGAGTAAGAGTAAGTATGATTATTGTGGAGTTAGTCTTCCCTCCACCATAGTCATCAAGTTTGTTTTATGGGTACTAAGATAAAGTGAATCAACAATTTATCAAAAAACTCAAAAACATATAAAAGCTCACATTAATATGTAATAAAATGTTATTTTATTGTTCTTTAGAAATAGAAATTTTAAAATATAAACAGGAGACACTATAATAAATCATTACAATTCAACAATTAACAACTCATGGCAAACCTTACTTGTGTAGACACAGCTAAGATACAGAAGACTAATGGATGGAGATACAGATAAAAACATAAAGTCTGCGTTTATACTACACTAGTTCTTTTTAAAAAGTTTTATTTATTTAAGTAATTTCTACACCCAACAAGGGGCTTGAACTCACGACTCCTGGATCAAGACTGGCATGCTCCTCTGACTGAGCCAGTCAGGTGCCCCTATTAGCTCTTCTAATTAAAAATTAGGACTGTTAGATTTTTAATTAACCTATTCTATCTTATATCTGTATGTGTTTTCTTGCCTAAGAGGAATTCTAGTTCTCAAGACACTAGAAATAACAGAGTATTGCATGGTGACTTAAATTTTACCCAATATTACATTCACAACAGCTTTAAAATAACAACACCAACAACTAAGACCATGACGTTATTACTGAAAACAGCTAATTGCTTTTCCCTTTTTTTTTTTTTTTAAAGATTTTATTTATTTATTTGACAGAGAGAGAGATCACAAGTAGGCAGAGAGGCAGAGAGGAGGAAGCAGGCTCCCTGCTGAGCAGAGAGCCCGATGCGGGCCTTGATCCCAGGACCCTGAGATCATGACCTGAGCTGAAAGCAGAGGCATTAACCCACTGAGCCACCCAGGCGCCCTCCCTACTTCTTTTTATCTCACTTACAGCATTGTCTAGTAGAGACAGAGACAGATAGATAGAGTTTAATGCCTCTTTTAAAGTAACTCTGAGTAGCTCCCCCTAGGTGTTAATGTTGCCAACTGGATATACATTTAGGTCCATTTTTTCTTATTTAGTTTCACTGGTAATTATAAGGGGTTGCTTTTAAAATTTTTCTTTGTTTTTTTGGGGGCGCCTGGGTGGCTCAGTTGGTTAAGCAACTGCCTTCGGCTCAGGTCATGATCCCGGAGACCCGGGATCGAGACCCACATCAGGCTCCCTGCTCGGCAGGAAGCCTGCTTCTCCCTCTCTCACTCCCCTTGCTTGTGTACCCTCTCTGGCTGTGTTTCCCTCTGTCAAATAAATAAATAAAATCTTAAAAAAAATTTTTTTTTCTTTGTTTTTAATAGGTAGGTGAAATAGTTTCAAGGTTGTATCTGTAAAACAAGGATATTAAAGATAAAGTTTAGCTTCTAGCCGTCTCTCCTACCCTATTCTGTCCTGGTCACTATATATATAAACATTTTAAGAAAGGTTTATTATAAGCATTAAGGGAAAAGTTTATTCTTGCAGGGGCACCTGGGTGGCTCAGTTGGTTGGGCATCCAATTCTTAATTTCAGCTTGGGTCATGACCTCAGGGTTCTGAGATGGAGCCCTGTACTGGGCTCTACATGTCAAGTGCAGAGCCTGCTTAAGATTCTCTCCCTCTGGCCCTCCATTTGCCTCCACCTCCCTCTTCAAAAAAAAATTTAAAAATTAAAATAAAAAAAACCAAAGGTTTATTCTTCCATTTTTAATAGAAGCAAATATACACCTACATGTAAATATACTTAGACATATTTATTCTGTTATTTTAATGTATTATATAATTATATATTCTCTCACACACACATACATATTGCTCCTTTCTTAAATTTAACTTACACATTTCTTCCAACATGCTTATTTTACTTAACAATAAGTATAGTAATAGTCTTATTAAGACTATTACTAGCAGTAACAGTAAGGATACTGTATACACATCTCTCACTCTTTTAATATCTATATAGTTCTTTTGGGTTTAATCTTCATTTCTTTGTCACAAAAAATACTGTAGAGTTAGCTTCTTTATCAGCAAATCTGAAAATTGTTTTCCTTGAACAATTAAGGTAACTTGATATAACTGAAGTTGTTTGATCGATTTCTATTCCTACTATTTTATGCTTTATTTATATATATCCAAGCCTTCTGTATGGGTTGTGTCAGTGTTTTCCCAAAATACATGCTTGCATCCCACATGTTCTTGTACTATGTGACCTTGATGTTCCTCCATCAGGAGGATGGAGTCTATCACCCTCTCCTTGAATTTTGGCTGGCCTTATGACTCACATGAACATGGTAGAAATGATTATATATGACTTTCCAAGTTAGATTAGAAAATGCCATGGAACTGTTGCCTGTTTTTTTAGGGATGCTTGTTCTTGGGGGGGGGGGGGTCAAGATACCATGTAAGAAGTCTGAAAACCCTCAAAGCGCCATGCTGAAGAGGTCCCATCATGGTGTCCTGAGAACAAACTTTCAGCTAGTATCACCAAGGCAAAAGACAAGGGGAGTAAAGCCATTTTGGACTCTCACCCACCAGCTGAATCCCACTAAGTGACCTGAGTCTATGACACGATGACCATCCAGACAAAACTGTGGCTGAATCCCTAACATACAGTATCTATAAAATGGTTATTGTTTTACTCCACACTAATCTTTGTAGTTATGAAACAAAAGTAACTATAACACACTGTTGCTGTGCAGTCTCTTTATTTGTTTATATACACACAAACACAAAAGGACAAGCCTTCCTAAATTTAAAAATATATATTAAATTCCTAAAACAAGGAGTTATATATACTTAAATTTATATTTATAAATATTAAATAATTTCAAAGATCAATATTTAATATTTCATAAAATATTCATAAGTATTTAATAAAATATATTCAAATAAGTTTTATATACCTTTTATATCCAGTTAAAAACTTTAAAGCCATTAGAAAACTTATGCTCTTTTTACAGGACCTTCAAATTTTCTCCATTTTCTGATAATTGTACTTTATCCAAATTGTCAGAGCATACAGTCTTTTCATATTATATACTCTCCTCCTTACAACTAAATTAATTACTAGCACCAGTCCTTAGGTCAGCATCTTTTCCCAGCATTTTGGGTATCTGAAGTTTGTTCTTTCTTTTCAGAGTGACCTGAGTATCAGTCTGTTGTTTATACATTTGACTGCAGACTTTATACGTGAAAGTCTGTCTGATTCAGTTTCTTTCTTTCCTATGAGCCATTGCTGATGATTCTAACGACTACCTCATTTTCTTTTCTTTAAGCGGCATTTCTTTTTTTTGGGCCTGGAATTCCACTGAATTTTTTTGAGACTTTTGTTATCATTTATTTGTGAAGTTAAAAATGAGTGGTAGAAAGTAAAAATTGTTATACAACTTTCGGTTTGTTCCCAATTTGTTTTTAGTTTCAATAATGTCTGAACAGATGGAATAGGACAGACCAGTCCTGGGAGGGATCCCAGGGAATGGAGCCAGGCAGAGAAGGAAGAGCAGAGAGACTGAGGGACTTCTGGGGGGTTGGAGGGCAGGGTATGTGTGTATTTTTCCTTTAATCCCAAAAATTTCATGAGAATATTTCTCCGTGCCTGTTATCACCTTAGGTAAACAGAATGTCTTTTTGAAATGTAGTTTGATTTTTTTTTTTTAAATTTTAGGAGAGTTTTGTTTATACATTGTTAGTATTTGTTCTATATGCACTGTTTGGGTTTTTTTTTTCCCTATGAAACTCCCACATTCAACAATATTCTTTGCCTTCCGTCATTCTCAAATCTATTTTTATTTTGTTTCTTTTTTCATTAATATATTTTCTAAGGACTGAAGTATCACAAACTGTTTTCCTGAGCCATTTAAGAGTAACTTGCGACCTTGATGTCTTATCACCCTTGAATACTTTGGTATATATTTCCTATAAATAATGATATTTTCTTATATAACAACAAAACCATCAAAACCAAAAAGTAACATTAACACATTACTAGTATCTAATACTCACACCCCTCTGAAGTTTCCCCAATAATGCCCTATATAGAAAAGATCTAGTTTGAAATCATGAGTTGTCATATCTGAGCATATGTATTTAGTTGTGAGATCTTTATAGCTTCCTTCAGTCACAACAGTTCCTCAGTCTTCCCTTCACTTTGTAATCTTGATACTGTTTAAGATAACAGCTTATTTTGTAGACTGTTTCTCACTTTACGTTTGTCTGATGTTTCCACATGATTAGACTCTGGTTATGCAAATTTGGCAGGAATATCAAGGAAGAGATACTATGTTCTCTCCATTGCACCCTGGCAGGTAGTTTTACAGTTGTGATTTGTCTCATTACTAATTAACTTTCAGCACTTGATGAAAGCTATATCTGTCAAGTTTCTCTACTGTGAAATTACTTTCTCCCTTTGCAAACAGTAAGTGATTTGAAATAATATACACTTCTCCATTCTCATCAAGCTAATTCAATTACTTTTATTAGTAAAGACTCAGGATTTCTGAATCTACTCAGTGCAGTATAACCTCAAATTTTTGTTCAATTTAGCTCATATTATTCTCAATTTAGCCAGTGGGAACCCTTTCAAATTGGATATTCTGTCCTTTTGACACATCTCCAACATTCCTTCAGCATTTCCTTCTTTTCTGGCACAGAATATTACAGAATAATCTAGTACTTTCCCTGCCCCACCCCTGGAACTGGCCATTAATCCAAACAGCCTTGGTAATTTTGGTGTGGGAAGAGTATTTAGAAGCCAAGATCTGAGTGTTAGGTGTGCTCACTGCTATTGGGCCCAGACTTTTTCAATGGACAGAGGTAGAGAATTATGTGCATGCATATATGTGTGCACGCACGCACACACGTTAGACACACATCTGTAACTATATTGGTTATATAAATTGAAAACCTTATGTTTATACTAATTTCTCCAATTCTAATCTAGGTTTTTATAGTTTTTCCCTTTCCATATTTAGCCCTTCTCTAAAAATGAGAATTACAGATATTACCTTTAGCATATATGTATTCATTGGATCAGTCTCTCTGTAGGTAAGGAGTCTTCTGTCTCTACTACCATCCACTTCCTTAACTGAACTCTAAACCAGTCCCATGTTTTATCGCCTCACTCTGCTCAGACTCTTCCCTCTGTGTTAAACTTAATTTTTGAAATACATTTTTTCTTTATATCTAATAATTTTGCTTTATCAATTCATTTATGTTGTTCTTTCATATACTCCATAATTATTCTTTAACACATTCTTTTGAAATATTAAGGTTATACTTTTTTTTTTTTAAAGATTTTATTTATTTATTTGACAGAGAGAAACACAGCAAGAGAGGGAACACAAGCAAGGGGAGTTAGAGAGGGAGAAGCAGGCTTCCCGCCGAGCAGGAAGCCCGATGTGGGATTCGATCCCGGGTCTCTGGGATCATGACCTGAGCCGAAGGCAGTCGCCCAACCAACTGAGCCACCCAGGCGCCCCTATACTTTTTTTTTTTTAAGGTTATACTTTTCATTTATCTCATGGGCATGTTTTTCTAGCATACTTTCATTGTGGAGATGTTATTCTGATCCTTATTTTCATTTTTTCAAACAGGTTTCCATTGGATTCAATACTGATCCTTTTCTTTTGTTCACTTTTGTGTCGAATTAGTTTTCCAGAACTTTTATTTTTATTTCTGAAGACTTTATTTGAGAAAGAGAGAGCAAGTGATTCATCACATGCACAAACGGGGGAGCAGGGGAGAGGGAAAGTGAACTCCCCGTTGAGCAGGATGCCCAACATGGGGCTTGATTGATCCCAGGAGCTGCGATCACGACCTGAGCTAAAGGCAGATGCTTAACTGACTGAGCCACCCAGGTGCCCCAGTTTTCCTGAACTTTTAGATAAGACTATTTTGGGTTAGGATAGCTTTTCTATCTTCCAGCTCTGGAGCTCCCTCTTTTGCTGTTTCTTTTTTTAAAAGATTATTTATTTATTTATTTGACAGACAGAAGCACAGCTAGAGAGCTAACACAAGTAGGGGGAGTGGGAGAAAGAGAAGCAAGCTTCCTGCCTAAGCAGGGAGCCGGAGCTGGGCTCGATTCTGAGACTCCAGGATCATGACCTAAGCCGAACGCAGACGCTTAAAAAACTGAGCCACCCAGACACCTTTCTTTTGTTGTTTCTGACAAATGTTCAAAGATGTGATCTCACAGACTATCAGATTTTCTGGTGCTGTACTTCCCCCCTACTTGTCCGTACCTTCTATTTCCTTTGGCCCTATTATCCCTATCGTGCTCAATTTGGATTTTACTGTTTTCTCTTGATGTGGGGCTTCAAACTGAAAATGGAACTAACACTGGTTAGTGGTGTCAGAGCGCCCATCTCCCTTATACCTTACTGTTGGTCCCCTGCACTTAAAATGTAGATTGTGCTAAAACCATTACAGGTGTATGGGGCGCCTGGGTGGCTCAGTTGGTTGAGCGACTGCCTTCGGCTCAGGTCATGATCCTGGAGACCCCCCCCCCATCGAGTCCTGCACGGCAGGAGGCCTGCTTCTCCCCCTCTCACTCCCCCTGCTTGTGTTTCCTCTCTGGCTGTGTTTCTCTCTGTCAAATAAATAAAATCTTTTAAAAACAACAACAACAACAACAACAACAAAAAACATTACAGGTGTAGGTGCTGTTCTCAAATTGGCCACTGCATTTTCTAGTGAGTACTGACTGGCTTTTGGGCTTCTTGTGCTGCTTCCCCTTGTACAGATGCTGGTATGTCTCACTGCTGTTGATAACTTGCTTATATTTTCATCTAGTTTTGTTAAAGATCTGTTAATAAACCTTGGTTATGCTATCCAATTTTTTTTTTTTCCTGGGAATGGGGAGGGGATAGTTCTGGGCAATTTAACTTTAAATCTACTATCTTATTTTTAATTTTTCTTTTGTCCCACTGCTCTATCAATACATTATTTTAGCGATTGTCCCAGAAAACTTACCAGGAAGTGATGAGTTTTCAGTATTTGTTACTTTTGTTTTTACTATTTTAATTTTTTAAATATCTTATTTGTACATTTACTTATTCATTCATTTTAAAGATTTTATTTTATTTTTTAATTTCCAAGAAAGTTTATTAGTAGGATTAAAAACATTTTTTGAATAATGACAGAATTTCTAAAATGAAAGAATATCAGTGGCTATACCTTATAACCAAATATTTGCAATTGAATGGATAGCTTTATTGCCAGTCTTCACTTTATTAAAAACAATCCACATTTATTGGTTTATAAGCCATTATATCACTGTTCTGATACGAAAGTGATGTTTGTGCTTCTTTATCGCCTTAACAGCTCTGTGATGCCTTTAATAAAATGTTCATTATATTTCATGTAGCATTATTGGTGGTTTTCAGTGATTTTGCCAGTTGAATTAATGAAAAGCCCTAGTGACTTAAAACATTTTACATTTCAGAAATTTAAAAAACTTCTTTAAAAAGAACACATATTTTTTTACATTACTTTTTATAGTAAAGAAGAATACTTTTTCCTAAGAAGTAACTAAGTTACTACAAGTAGCAGTTAAAGTCTCTTCAACATTTAAGATACTGGAGAGTTAAGTCAATTCCTGTTAATTTCTTAAATTTGTGCCTCACTTACTGTGTTTATTCAGATTTTCATATTTATGGTCTTTACTTAATATTAACAGTTCCTCCTAACCATCTATCTGTTCAGAACATATCTCAAGACTTCCTCAAATTTACCTTTCCTTTAAACCTCCCATTTCATTTATGTAGTTAAAGATCCCTCTTTCCTGTCTGTTCCAATCAATTCATACTTTTAGGTTTATCATTTCTACTGCATACCCTTCCTGTATATGTTTTCTTGGATTTTATTTTGGGGGGAGAGTTTAATTCTTTTTTCTGTTAAGTTATTTATATCCCTCTCCTAGAAATCATATCACAACTCATTCCAGGAAAGTTACACTGGGAGAAAACTGAAATGTTATTTAGAAAGTTTTATCTACTGAGCATTTCAGAAAGTTTCAGACTTGATATGAAATACATTTAGGGAGTCTCTGAACTGCTGACCAGAAGCTAAATAATATGTGTACACTTATAAGAGGAGAGAAAATGTTTACAGTTTATTTTCTGCATTTTATTCCCCTTTTCAACTTCTAATCTTTGTTTTGACTCTGCTAGAAGTGAAAAGATGGAAGAATTAGGGAAAGAGAAGGGGGATAAATTGTATCTCCCCCAATCTCTTTGTATTTGCAATCCCAACTATGAAGAATAAAACTCATTTATACTGTATAATGAAATATATTAACTAAATGCTGAACTTAACATCTGAGAGCAAGAACTCTCAGAGAATAGATATGATTAATTTAGAGAAAAAACAGAAAATGTTCTGAGTTAGAAAGCAGGCTGGTCAGGGAGTAGGAAAGGGAAGAAAGATACAGGAAGGAAAAAGCAAGAGACCAAAACAAAATTTAATTAGGAACCAGCTAGAGAAAATCACTATAAGAGATCACAAATGCTTGTTTACAAAGAAGAGCCACTGGTCCAATACAATCTCTCCATTTAGTCTCCTCTCTTTGGTTGTTACTAGAAGAAATAATGAAAGTAAAATGAGGAGATTGGGGTTAAAACAACCTCTGCAGCTGAAATTTAAATTAAAGCTTTGGAATTCAGACAAGTTAAGTGGCTCTGACCAAACCTCTCACTTTTCTAGAGTTCAGTTTAGTCACTAAAAAAATTAGGAATAAAATCAACTTCAAGGAATTTTTTTCTCCTGGAAAAAAAGTTCACAAATTTAAGATAGCCAATGGGAAAGAGAAAGTAAGTTTCATGTTAAGCTTAATTTTTTTCTTTTATCTCTTTTTCCTTTAAAATATCACTGCAATATGATATTTTTTGAACCAAAAACTTAGATTTAAGGTCTGAAAGCTGACCTTAAATATCCGAGGTGAGGGCTTTTCAGGTTGTGAACTGAGAGGTGTCATAAAGATTATTTTAAACTGAAGACACTGGAGATTCAACAAATGCAGAAAAAAAAAAACCTTCTCAGAGCTTCCCTTATCTGACCAAAATTAAATAAGGCTATCATAAATCCCCTCTCCTGGGGGGGATCTGAGAAGGAAAGACTACTCTTATTTACACAGACAACATTATCACAATCTTTCTCCTAAAAACCCATTTGTTTTTCTCTGTAGGTTTTTCTATCAACTCTTTTTTCCATACTAAGTTAGGTATATAAGCAATTAATTAGCTCTGCTTCTTTTGCTGGCTCCGAATATGCATATAAAATAAACCTTTCCCTCATGGGAACCTGTCTTTTGTCAGTTTCAGCTCCAGACCCCAGCAACTAAAAGGTCAGAGAGAAAGTTTTTCCTCCTCTTCGAAGAGGCTAGAAGAAATGTTAACCACTTAATTAGCTGTATAACTGGCAAATTACTTAAACTTTTTGTGCCTTTGTTTACTCACCTGTAATGTAAAATGGATAAAACAGTGTCTACCTTATAGGTTTTATGGGAATTAAAAGAGTTAATAAATGTAACATGGTTAGTACCATATCCAGCACACAATTTTTCTATTATATTCTATTAGCCAATCCATAGGAAGCTCTTGAACTACACAGAGACCAGGAACTATCTGCCAAAACTTTGTAACTTCTGAATACAGAGTCAAAAACTAGCACAGTAATTCCAGTGCCCATGTTTGATTAGAGCTACAGATCCTGAAAGATAAAAACTTACTCCTATCAAAAGCTTACCTCTTTGCTCTTTGTTTGTATGAACAGATGTAAGTCAGATTATCAGTGAAGCAGAGAATCCCAAGGGATTCATCATTAGCAAAGTGAAGATACTAACTGCAGAGAGATGACTGATTAGCAGAGTGTCAGGTGACTCCTTTCATACTTCTTAAAATGGCCAGAGTTCACTGAGAAAGAAAATCTGAGCCTTCAACTTACATCCTTGGCCCTCATAGCAGTTATACACTGATGATGTGGAAAATATTTAAAAAAAAAATACTGTACAACAAAAATACATTTGTTAAAGATGTATTAATATTAAAATGAAACATAAAGCGATAGCATCACTGCCTTATAAATAAACAGTGTAAGTAGCAATACAGCAAGGAGGGCAGGTGTTTTCAAAGTACCCAAAACATGCTTTTAAATTTTAACTCTCCAATTTTTGGTCTTCTGTCTTCTTTTTTTTTTTAACCTATGGTGTCATTTCTTTTCTCTGCCCATCTAAATCCTATCCATTCTTTAGGTTGTCAATTAAGCCCCAATCCTACTCTACAGCATCTTTTCTCATGCCAGGCAACATGAAGTACCTTCTTTTGAAATCCTAAGGCAAAGACTGTCTTCTGTGCTGTACTGGTACTTGCCATGTTTTTATTGGGCAACGGTACTATAGCTATGATAAAAGAAGACAGTAAACATCAACACTGCCTAAGCACTCATTAAAATATTCTCAATGAAAAGTACCTAGATTTTGAAGGTAACAGGATTAGGGACTGAATCCTAGCTATTATTAGCTTTGTTAACTGAGTCTATCTCATCATCTGTATGTATTTCATAAGGCTCTAGCACAAGGTTTAAATACATAATAAACAAACAGGCACCTAAATAAACATCTAATTATAAACTGTGTTAAATGTTCTAAAGAAAAAATATCACAGTGCTATCAGAAATGGAATCATGAGAAAGAGCCAGAAATACAAAGAATGGGAAAACAGTCTAAGAAAGAACAGAATGATCAGAGAATGAGGACAGTATATGATGCAATAAAGGGTCTGAAAGAAGACCTGTACAGTTAGAGCTTAAGGAGCAAAGGATCATGTGTGTTGTGCTGTGCTCAATTACAAAGGGCCTTCCTTCCAGGTCCTATTAAAGGGTTAGATTTTATTCATAGGTTAATGAAAAATGTTTTAAATGGGAAACAGCACAATGCAATCTTTGTATTTAAAAAGATCACTTTGCTTGATGAGCAGAGAATGAATTAGAGAAAATCAAGAAAGAAATAAGGAGACTTGTTAGAGGCTATTAGAATAGTTTAGATAAGAGATGATGGTGGCTTTGGTTAGGGAAGTATCTGGTGACATACAGACTGATAAAGGGGCTCTGGGGCTTCTGGCTTAAGACTCAATGGAGGTACCATGTACTGAAATGGTAAAATAATTGTTTCAGGAACGCTCAGTTGCAAACACTATGGAGAAATACAGTTGGCGACATCAAATAAGATGCATAATAAGTCTGGTGCTCACAAGGTGTTTGGAAAAAAACACATCTATAAGGGTCTAACTTGGAAACAGAAACAACTATTAAACAGTAGCTACTTGAAAATCAAAGTAGAACACAAATTCTCCTTGATTAAAAAAAAGGGCTCCATCAAAAGAACAGTTTAAATTTTGAATACAACTAAAGAAAAATATCAGAAAGGTTCTTATAGAAGTTAATAGAAATCTCAGAACAAAAGAGAAGAAAAACAGTACAGGCACAGAAAGAGACAATCTGAAAGGAAGACTCTTGGGCCCATTCAGTATCTATCACAGGAAAAGGGTAGCCTACCCCTCCCAGCCAGCAGTGGCAAGTATATCTAGTGCATATAGATGTAAATTAGGCTTAGTTATAAGCTGCTAAACATAGGGGCACCTGGGTGGCTCAGTCTTTAGGCATCTGCCTTCACCTCAGGTCATGATCCTCAGACATCTGGCTCCCTGCTCAGCGGGAAGCCGGCTTCTCCCTCTCTCCCTCCCTCTGCTTGTGTTCCTTCTCTAGCTGTGTTTCTATCAAATAAATAAATAAGTCTTACAAAAAAAAAAGCTGCCTAATATAAAAAATGGTAAAGTTAACTATCCTTGTTCTGGTCTATGCTTACCAAGCATTAGAGGAGTTCTTCCTCCTACCAATCAATTTTTAACTCCTTATTAAATATAAGTCAATATTTTTACCTGGGTCTCAGAAGATTCTTTCTTGGCAAACATTAACTAGAATATGTCTGACTTTTGATGATTCTGAGTCAATTTCCTGTCACGTTGTGTCTTTTCAATAGAAAGATTCACTTTTTTTAAAATTCAGTAAAGTTTGCTTCAATGTGTAATTTCAAACATACTCTTCTTAAAAAAATTTTTTTTATAAGGAAGGTTTCTTTCTCTCTCTCTCTCTTTTTTTTTAAAGATTTTATTTATTTATTTGACAGAGAGAAACACAGCTAGAGAGGGAACACAAGCAGGGGGAGTGAGAGAGGGAGAAGCAGGCTTCCCACTGAGCAGGGAGCCGGATGCGCGGCTCGATCTCAGACTCCAGGATCATGACCTGAGCCGAAGGCAGACAAGGCAGAGGTTTAACATGACTGAGCTACCCAGGGGCCCCTTAAAAGAATTTTTTTAGAAAGTCTAATTATGTATATATTACATAATATACATATACATACTTGCCTGTCTTCCACTGATAATATTTTCTAATGTTTAAAATTCTCATTTGTTTCATTTTATTTTTCCTCTTGTATCCTCTATGTCCTCTTTGATTTTCTGCAGTATCTTTGTCCTTGTGTTCAATTTAAGAAATTGCTTTCTTTTTTTTTCCTGTCTGCTATCTCAAAATCAATCTCTTGGTTGTGAAGCCATTTTTTCCATAGAGTTCTTCCACTTCTATTTAGTGATCTTCTTTCAAAGAAATGAATGCATTAGTTGCTGAAAATATTAAAATCAAATTTTCATCTAATATATGCCAATGTTTGTGTGTGTGCGTGTATGTGACTTTTATCTGTTGCCAAGCTTTGCTGTTTGTTTCTACTTTTTATTAATATCTTTGTATGAATTACCTTTTAACTACTTATTACCAAATGAACTGGATTTTGCTAGACCAGCTATTTGGCTGAACCAGGAAGTTAAGGGGTGCAGGAGGGGCAGACGCATACTATCTTCATGGCTTTTGAAAGCAAAGGACTGTCACAATATCTGATGCTATCAGGACAGATTTTTTCATCCAAATACTACTACTCTACTTCTTCAAACCAAACCACATTAAGGAGGGCTTCTGTTTTAGCATGTTCACTCTAATTCCCATGAGACCTGACAAAACCAAAGTGATGATGTTTTTATACCTCAAAAAAGAAGCTCCTCACTTTTAGAATGAGTAATTTTGTCATATTCTAAGTTCTGCCACCACTGAGAATTCTCAACATTCCATGTTTTTTACTCTTCTCTCTTTCTGTGTGGCTTCTGCCAGATCTCAAGCTGCGTAAGCAAGCCTTTGCCTATGTTTTGTTGTCCAGGTCTTGTCTGTCATCTTAGTTTTGCTTAATGTGAGGTGGAGTTGTGCTGGTTAAAGTGTATTTATGTTTTACTCTCCTTGCTGCTTTGTGTATTTTCTGGGTGAAGTCAGATACTGACTTACCTTTAATCATACCTAAATAGTTTATATTCCTTATGCATATATATAAATGAGAACCCTTTTATAATACTAAGAAGCCAGTATCTCAGTAAATATTGGTAACTTGGCTTCCATATAGCGTACCTATAGGGCAGGAATGTTTTGGCTAGAAGATAAAAGTATGTGTGCCCCACTGGAAATTCTGCTTCTCAATGAATTAACAAATTGGCATTCTGATTTCATATATTAGTCTCTATTTGTTTAATGTGAATTTATTTGGAATTTATCCATTATATAAGCAGATTTACCTCTGTTCAGTTAATGACCTAAAGAGCTGAGTTTTACAACTGTACATACTATGGGGAGTGCCTGGGTGGTTCAATTGGTTAAGCAACTGCCTTTGGCTCAGGTCATGATCCTGGAGTCTTGGGATGGAGCCCCACCATCAGGCTCCTTGCTTGGCAGGGAGTCTGCTTCTCCCTCTGACCTCTCCCCTCTCATGCTCTCTCTTTCTCAAATAAATTAAATCAACTCTTAAAAAAAACCAAAACTGTACATATTATGAAATAGCAAGGAAAGCCTTACACGCTACTTTGATTAGTTAAAAAAATTTATTAGGTTTTGTTACAAAAATAACTTCAAATCTAAAAAAAATAATAAATTTAACAGTTACTAAATTAGAAATTGTTTCACTAACTCATTTAGTCACATCATTCTTAACTTCTTCACCTTGTTGTTTATGAACACTAGCTGGTATGTTATGTATTCTTCTGGGTGTTTAAGCTTTTTAAATTCCACTGAGGTTTTATTGGAGAAGTGGTTCTGTTGATGTACACCACTAGAGTTTTACATATGTTTAAATATGGCATGACCTTAAATTTTCCATTACCACCTTCTTCCCCTAGGAACTCAGTCGTGTCCATGATACTCCACTACCTAGAAACACACATGCAAAACTTGTATTTTTTTCCTCTTTAAACAGCAATGAAGGCTATTATAAACATATCTTAAATCTTGATATTAACAAACAATCTAATTCAAAAGTCAGAAAAAATTGGGATGGCCTAATTTTCTTTGGCAATGCTACCATCATTGTATATGGTTTTTATACAATCCTTTGGGATCACTGAGTTAGTAAAGGTATGTGTTTGGTTAGAGGATAGATTTTAAAAAGTAAACACTTAAAAATTACTCTAGTTAACGGTGAAATACTCAAACAAATTCCTATATCCTACTGAACACATCTGACCAGGACTGTGAAGTAGGTTCAGACTAAACAAATACTAGATTAATAAAAGAGATCAAAACATAAAAATGTTAAGCTCAGAAAAGTTAAACATTATTAAGAGGAAGAATTCTAAAAACTGAAATAAACAATAAACACAGACAGCAAGAATTTTATTACCTTCAGGCCGATATTGTGCAACAATTGTGACAGCCTGGCCAGCATTTTTCAGAGCGGCTGCTGCTTGTTCATGGCTGGCAGTTCTGAGGTCAACACTGTTTACCTGTAAATCAAATTGAATCAAATTTGAAAGAAATTACTCATACTGATTAGAAACCACAATAGCCTGTTGTTTGAGTAGGCACACAAAAAATTACATGTAATAATTTTATCATTAAAATATCTTCTTGTTCCTGGCAGCGCCTGGGTGGCTCAGTTGGTTAAGCGACTGCCTTCGGCTCAGGTCATGATCCCGGAGACCTGGTATCGAGCCCCACATCGGGCTCCCTGCTCGGCGGGGAAGCCTGCTTCTCCCTCTCTCACTCCCCTGCTTGTGTTCCCTCTCTGGCTGTGTTTCTCTCGGTCAAATAAATAAACTCTTTAAAAAAAAAAAAAAAAGCAATTTTATTCACTAAGAATACTTTGCTTAACATCAAATGAGCAAAATCAAAAGATTTTCTTCCAGGTTTTCCAGGAAGTTGCCTACCAATCTCTTGGGAAATATATCTTAATTTGATAATTTGAAATATCAACAAATGTCATCCTTTTGTACAGCTTATTTTACTAGTAACTCAAGCAATGGGAGAGACATTAATTTTTACATTGCATCCTTTCAACTTCTGCCATACTTTTACTCCTATAACTTGTTTTAGTTCCAATTCTTTCCCCCAAACTAAGCTTCCATTCTTTTGGAGTAACAGGAAGGCAAGTATTCAAAAGTATTAAAATAGCTCAGATTTCAAAGACTGACATTTGAATGGAGTAAACGTTATCAAATGAACAAGGAGATGTGTTTTGAAGATAGGGCCCTTCCCTGATGAAATAATTACTGATGTGATCAATTCCACTTGAAAGTAAGCAATTTAATTCTTATTTCTGAAAGGCTGACAATACCTAGTATATACTGTAAGCAAACTATCTTAAGATGCTGTAGTACCTTTTCCACTATTAGCAAAACTTAAATGGACATTCACGGGGGCATTATATTTAAATGGTAATAGTTTAAATACTTAAGTTGTTTTTTCCCCCCCCAAAATGAGCAGCTAATAGACTACAGTAATACTTGAAACGTTGATCAAATATTTTTGGAAAGACGAACTGTCAAGCAATTTTTATATGAAAGCATCTTTTGTCGACATCAAACCTCAAACCTGTTAAAGATCATAAACCAATTTTGGAAAAAATGACTATGAGTCCAGAAATTCTTGGGATTATAAAATTTATATAAAAGAACACTTTAGCCATGTAAAGACCTAATATTTGATATTTAAAAGGATGTCATTACACAGCTAAGTTAAAACAAATACACTTAAAAAAATGTTTCTAAATTCTTGTTAGTTAACATACAGTATAATATTAGTTTCAGGTGTACAATTTAATGGTTCAACACTTTTATACAATACCCAGTGCTCACCACAACAAGTGCAATCCTTAATCCCCATCACCTATTTAAACCATTCCCCCACCCACCTCCCCTCTGATAACCGTCAGCTTGTTCTCGATAGTTAAGAGTGTTTTATGGTTTGCCTCTCTCTTTTTCCCTCGGTTCATGTTTTGTTTCTTAAATCCCACATATCAGTGAAATCATATGGTATTTGTTTTTCTCTGACTGACTCTGCTTAGCATAATACTCTCTAGCTCCATCTATGTCATTGCAAATGGCAAGATTTCATTCTTTTTTTCCCCCCAAGATTTATTTATTTGACAGAGAGAAACACAGCTAGAGAGGGAACATAAGCTGGGGGTGTGGAAGAGGGAGAAGTATGCTTCCCACAGAGCAGGAAGCCCAGCGCAGGGCTTGATCCCGGACTCTGGGATCATGCCGTGAGCCGAAGGCAGATGCTTTAAGACTGAGCCACCCAGGCACCATCATTCTTTTTTTTATGGCTAAGTAGTATTTTACTGTGTATGTCTGTGTGTGTAAATAAATATATATATTTATATGTCATAAATATATATATTATACACATCTTCACCCATTCATCAATGAATTGGGGTTGTTTCATATCTAACTACTATAGATAATGTTGTTACAAATACTGAGGTACATGTAACCCTTTGAATTAGTATTTTGTATTCTTTTTTTTTTTTTAAAGATTTTATTTATTTGACAGAGAGAAACACAGGCAGAGAGGGAACACAAGCAGGGGGAGTGAGAGAGGGAGAAGCAGGCCTCCTGCCGAGCAGGCAGCCCGATGTGGGGCTCGATCCCGGGTCTCCAGGATCATGACCTGAGCCGAAGGCAGTCGCTTAACCAACTGAGCCACCCAGGCGTCCCAGTATTTTGTATTCTTTATGTAAATACCTAGTAAGTTCTTGAAGGAAAAATCAAGATTAAAAAAACTTTAATCGAAAGAAATGTAACAATGTAATATGCTTTTATTGGAGATTATTTCTCTAAAAAAACTCAACACAATGTATAAATAGTTCAACTTTAAGCATAAAGGAAAACTAATTTCTAATTCTCTGAAAAACAAGTTAGGGAACAAATTCTTAATTTCACTTTCACGTAGTTCAGTTTCGGTGTACAGAAATATAGCTGTTTCTTGTACAGTGATTTCCTGTCCTGCAAACTCGCTGAACTTGTTTATTAACTCTAATAACGTTCTTGTTGTTGTTACTGAATTTTCGAAGATTGTCTGTATATAAGAGATCATGACATCTGCAAATAGAGATAGCTTTCCTTCATTGTTTAAAATCTGGAAGCCTTTTATTTCTTTTTCTTGCTTAACTGCCCTGTTTAGAAACTCCAGTACGATGATGAATACAAGTGGTAAGGGTAGACACCTTTGTCTTGTTTATGACCTTAGAACGAAAGATATAATGGTGTTATAGGAGAAGTGCTTTTTCTGTGTCTACTGAGATGACTGTGTCATTTATGTCCTTTATTAATAGAGTGCTTGCTTTGATTAGTTTTCTAATGCTGAACCAACCATTCATTTCTTGGATAAATTCCATTTGGTTATGGTGTATAGTCCATTTTTTATGCTGGTATATAATTTTTTTTTTATTCTTCTGTCCCCAGTTTGCAATTTTGGGGGGGATTTTTACATCTACAAGGATGTAAGGAATATTGGTTCATTGTTTTCTACTTCTATTATGTCTTTGTCTTTGGTTTGATAGAAACAATATTGTCCTCCTAGAATGAGTTGGCAAGTGTTCTTCATGCCTATTCCTTTTTGGGGAAATTTGTGAATGGTGTTAACTCTTTAAATGTTTGGTAGACTGTACCAGAGAAACCATCTGGTCCTGGCCTCCTGCCTTTGTGAAATGTTTTATCAATGTCTTCTTAATTGTTATAGGTCTATATAGATTTTCAATTTCTTTTTGAGTCACTTTCAATAGTTTGTCTTTCTAGAAATTCATGAACAATAAATCAATATATACTTATCATATGTAATCTATAGCACATACACATTATAAAATTTACTTTGTCTTTAGTAACAATTTTTATCTTAGTTTTCTTTGTATGATATTAGTATAGTCACTCCAGGTGTTTCCTGATTACTGCCTGCATAGTGTATCTTTTCTAATGTTTTAGTTTTAATCTTTGTTTAAAAGCAAACCGCTGTCTTTGAATCTAAAATGTGTCTGTCACAGACAGCATATAGTTGGATCCTATTTTCTTTTTAAAGATTTGAGAGTGAGGGAGAGCATGTGCATGTACCTGCAAGGGGGGTAGGGGAAGAGGTGGATGGAGAGAAATTCAAGCAGACTCCTCAATGAGCACAGAGCCTGACACAGGGTTAGATCTCATGACCTTTAGACTGTGACCTGAGCCAAAACCAAGAGTCAGATACTCAAGTGACTGAGCCACCCAGGTGCCCCCCTGAATCCTATTTTTGTAAATCTACCCTGCCAATATTTGTCTTTTAACTGGAGTGTTTAATTCATTTACAGTTATTGTAGCTATTGAAAAAGTAAGATTTGTGTGATGTATTTTGCTATTTGTTTTCTTCATGTCTGATATCTTTTCTGTTCCTTTATTCCTCCATTTCTACCTTCTTTTTGTTAAACAGATAATTTCTATTGTACCATTTTAGCTCCTTTGTTTTCTCTTTTGGATTATTCCATCTTAATTTCATTGACATATAAAACTCTGCTTCCATATAACTCAGTCACCTCTACCCGCTTTATGATACTACTGTCATGTAAATTACATCTTTATAAAATGCATGCCCACCAGCACAGATTTAAATTATTGCTTTATTCAGTTGTCTTTTGAATCAGAGAGGGAAAAAAAAGGAGTTACAAACAAAAAATATACTTACATTGTATTACATTTATCAACATAGTTACCTTTAACACTATTTCTTTATATGAATTTAGGTTACTGTCTACTGCCCTTTTATTTTAATCTGAAAGATTACCTTTAATATTTCTTGCAGGGCAGTTCTACTAGAGATGAACTTCCTCAGTTTTTGTTTACCTGGGAATGTCTTGATTTGTTGTTTCTGAAGGATAGTCTTGCTCCTGGATATAGAGTCCTTGGTTAATAACATTTTTTCGTTCCAGAACCTTGAGTATGTCATCCTACTGTCCTCTGGCTTCCATGTTTTTTGATGAGAAATCAGCTGTTAATCTTACTGAAGCACCCCTGTATGTAATGAATCATTTCTCTCTACTATCAAGATCCACTATTTGTCTTATGACAGTTTATGATATGTGCATTGTATGGATCTCTTCAAATTTATTCTACTTGGAGTTCATCACTAAGCTTCTCAAAAGCGTACAATATTTTTCATCACATTTTTAAAGTTTTCAGTCATTATTTACTCAATTTCTGCCACTTTCTAGCTCTCCTGTCATTCTGTGACTTCATTATGTATATGTTGTACACCTGATATCCCCCAAGTCTTTGAGGCTCTTAATTTTTCTTCCTTTTTTCCCCTGTTCTTTCTTCATTCAGATAATCTCAAGAGATGTACTTCAAGTTTGCTAATTTTTTTCTTCTGCTAGCTCATAGCTGTTGTTGAGTTTGTCCAGAGCACGTCTGCTTTTCTGTCACTATTATTTTTCAACTTCAGAGTTTCTATCTGGTTCTTCTTTATAACAGAAATCTCTTTATTGGTATTTTCTACCTGCTGAGATATTGTTCCTTTATTTTTCCTTTCATTATTTAGTTCTTTGAACATATTTAAATATCTGATATAATGTCTTGCTTTAGTAAATCCAAAGTTTTACTTCCTTAGGGACAGTTTCTACTGA
>PITA01008682.1:0-30927 GCA_004023965.1 Spilogale gracilis | reverse complement strand
GAAAGATTTTATTTACTTGACAGAGAGAAACACAGCTAGAGAGGGAACACAAGCAGGGGGAGTGAGAGAGGGAGAAGCAGGCTTCCCGCCGAGCAGGGAGCCCGATGTGGGGCTCGATCCCGGGTCTCCGGGATCATGACCTGAGCCGAAGGCAGTCGCTTAACCAACTGAGCCACCCAGGTGCCCTTTAGTGGAATTTCTATAAAATTTGTATTTTATGATGTGTTTGCCAATGAAGTCTCTGCCTGGTGGTCAGTTAATGACTGGAAAGAGATTTTGTTTAATGCCTGGACTCTTTGCTGAAGGGCTCTATGTGCATGTTGGGTAATGTCTTCAAAACACAGCTAGGCAATTGCTAATTCTGCCTTAATTGTCACTTCCTGTCCACCCAGAGCCTCACGGTCAGTCAGGGGTGGGAGTTAAGGAGCTTTACAGGTCTTTCCTGAGTACGTACAGTGTCTAGATCATACATGTGTCTTCCTAGATTCCAAGGAGTATGTCAGAGTTTTTCAAAGCCTTTAATGAAGAGCTCATTCTCCAGTTAATCTTTTTACGGTTTTGATTAACATACTGTTTGCTTCAACTATTATCCAATGTCTCAGGCAGCCATAATGTGCCTATAATTGTTCTGCAAAGTACCCTAGGGAAAAAGGCTTCTGCACTGGAGGAGCTCTGATTCAGGTCAAAACAGACAGCCTTGCAAATGGGTTTTTAAAGAAACCACCAGACAGGTCAAATTATGGCAGTTCTCTGGGAAAGAAGTTCTGAAAGTTCTATTCTCATCTTGCTCTCTAATGGCTGTGAGGTTACTTTCACTATAGATGTGGACTACTTCTCAAGGCTAATGTGATGCTGGAGAGCAGAGGATGGGACTTAAGACTTAAGCAAATTAAAACTCCAAAAGTTCACTCTTATGAAGATTCAGTTGTTGTTGTTTTTGAATAAACTTCCTGAATTGCTGCAAACCTTTCGTTAAATTCCAGAGTTCTGAAAAACTTCATTCTGACAATTTTGGCCACTTTTCTCACTTTCTTTATAGAGGACAGAATTTTCACTGAAGTCTTTGGGTGATCTGTGATTCTAAGATTTTAATCTTTTGTGATTCTAAGATTCTAAGATTCGAGGAGTCTAAATTTTTAGCAAATATAAATTGTATTCTATACCATACTTCTCATAACTAGAGTAACAGTAATACCTAAATTTATACCATACTGAAAACTACAGTGTTCTATATATGTAATGAATCTTGATTTCCAAGCTTCTTCAACAAAATTAAATGTTTTTAATTGATTAGTTGATTTCTTCAACAAAATTAAATGTATCAGAAAGAATATTTTATAAAGCCTACAGTTTCTTTCCATGCTTTCCCAAATAAGTTATACTTTTCTTAGTGATATGGGTTATCATTAAGAACATCAGTAAGAGGGACAGTCTTTAGAATAGTAGTCTACAAAGTTTGGTCCCCACAGCAGCTACATCAGTTATCTCATAAAAACTTGTTAGAAATATAGAATTTTAGATCCTACCCAAGTCATACTGAATTGAAAACTTGTGATCCTGATTCAAGATAAAGATTGAAGACAGCTAAATTTTGTCTAATGTGGTACTTAAATTTGTTTGTTCCTAACAGGGCTTTTATTTTAGTTTTGAGTATCTTTTTTCATGTTTTCCTCCGAGGTGTTTCCTACTGCTCTCAGGCTACTTCCACAGAGAAGTTTAGAAAGCATTAAAATTTTAAGTTCCCTTAAAATTTTAAAGCTATTGTTGCATATAGCCTAACATAAGGCTCTACATAACTTACACTCACATTAGGGAGAGCAAGTGGCCTGGACTGTCTGGGATTTTCAGTTTTAAAATCAAGACTAAAAGCATTTCCAGACATGGGATTTTCAGTGCTAAAACTGGGAAAGTTCTGGGTGAATGAGTTTGTGTTGGTCAGTCTAACATACTCTAGCAGTATGTCAGTGACCCATATAAAGTTGTCCCACATGGACAATTTAAAAAAAAGTCTATTTTTGCTCTGAATTTTTTGCACTTAACTCTAAGCCAACTGAAAATTTATTTTGACACAAAGTGTGAAATGAGGCTCTAAGCTAATTTTATACCCCTAAACAACTAATTTATCTAACATTTATTTTTAACAAATTCATTCCTTTCCACCAATTTGTCCTTACCATACTGTAGCTTATTTAAAAAATTCAAATTACAGTATAAAATTACAAGCGATAAAATGTAAAAATCTAAAGTTAAGTTGAAAGAATTTTCAACAATTGTATACACCCATGAAGCCACAATTCCAAGCAAGATATATACCTTTTCCATCATCCTCCAAATCATTGTATCTCTTTATAATCAGTATAATCACTGAAAACCACTGATTTCTCTCAACAGATATTATAGTGTACTCATAATTACCATGTAACTGAAATCTTACTGTATGTTTTCAGTAGTTTGAGTAGTTGAGTAAAAAAACAATGTGATGTTTTTACTCAATGTGATGTTCTTTACTGCTATCAATGTTGTGTTTCAGAGGTTTGTTACTTTTTATTGATGAGTAGCATTATATTGTATAAATGTACTGCAACTTATTTAGCTGTTTTACTATTGATGGACACTTTAGTCATTTCCTGATCTAAATTTTTATTAATAAGGCTGTTATGAACATTTCTGCTAACTGCTAACTGACATGATTTCTTGGGTAAAATCTGGGTGATTAGGTTAGTTGTATGTTTAATTTCTCAAACCCCCCCCTAAATCCTTGTAGTGACTGTACAATATGCCCAACAATAATGAACGAGAGCTACCAGTGCTCCACATCCTCTGCAACGTTTGTCATCAATTTTTTTTTTTTTAGCCATTCAACTGGGTGGGATATGGGATATATGCTGGCCCTCCACAGTTAAAAATCCACATGTAACTTTTGACTCTCCAAAATCTTTTTTTTTTTAAAAGATATTTATTTGACAGAGAGAGACACACAGAGAGATTAACAAACACAAGCAGGGGTAGTGGGAGAGGGAGAAGCAGGCTTCCCCTCAGGGAAGGGAGGTCGATGTTCCCTGGACCCTGGGATCAGACCTCAGCTGAAGGCAGATGCTTAACGACTGAGCCACCCAGGCACCCCCAAAATCTTTTTACTCATAAGAGCCTACTGTTGACTAGAAGTCTTACCAATTGTATATTATATACTTTATTCTTACAATAAACTACAGAAAATGTAATTAAGAAAATCATGGGAGGGGTGGCATCTAGCTTAGTTGGTTAACTGTCCAACTCTCAATTTCAGCTCATGTTGAGCCCTGCATCACATCAGGGTCCCTGCTCAGTGGGAAGTCTAATTGTCTTCCTCTCCCTCTGCCCCTTGCTTCACTCATGTGCTTTTTCTCTCTTGTTCAAATCAATCAATAAAAAATCATAAGGAAAATACATTTAGCATACTAGACTGTATTTATCAAAAAATTAAGTGGATGCATGCAGTTCAACCCCGTGTTGTTCAAGGACCACCTGTATCTCCTTTTATTTAGGCATAATTTATCTTCAATAAACTAATCTTTTTATTCTACAGAGTTTTGACAACTATATAAGCTGTGTAGACACTGTCACGATCAAGATACAGAAAAGTTAAATCATTCCTACCCAAATTTCTACAACCCCCTTCACTCACTGTTTTTTTGCACTGCCCTGATGTCTCATGTTAAGTACCTTTTCATGTGCTTATAAGCCATTCATATATCTTATTTTGTGAAATACGTTTAATTCGTCTCCTCATTTTAAAAACTAGATTACTCCTCTCTTTGTTAATTAGTGGGAGATGTTTCTGTATTATGGATACAAGCCTTTTGTCTGATAGAGGCAGTAAGAATATTTTTTCCCACTCTGTTCCTTGCCAATTTGTTTGTTTGTTTTTAAAGATTTTATTTATTTGACAGAGAGAAACACAGCCAGAGAGGGAACACAAGCAGAGAGAGTGAGAGAGGGAGAAGCAGGCTTCCCGCCGAGCAGGGAACCTGATGTGGGACTCGATCCTGGGTTTCCAGGATCATGACCTGAGCTGAAGGCAGTCGCTTAACCAAATGAGCCACCCAGGCGCCCCCCAATTTGTTTTTTTTTTAATGCACCTTTTTTATGGTTAGTATTTTATGTATCTTGTCCAAGAGACTATCACAACGTTGAATGATATCCTATGTTTTCTTTTTTATTTATTTTATTTTATTTTTTTAAGATTTTATTTATTTGACAGAGAGAAACACAGCCAGAGAGGGAACACAAGCAGAGGGAGTGAGAGAGGGAGAAGCAGGCTTCCCGCCGAGCAGGGAGCCCGATGTGGGACTCGATCCCGGGTCTCTGGGATCATGACCTGAGCCGAAGGCAGTTGCCCAACCAACTGAGCCACCCAGGTGCCCCTATGTTTTCTTTTACAAAGATTATGGTTTGGGCTTTACATTTAGATTTATAATCCATGCAGAATTAATTTTTACATCTGGGCTAAGATGGGGTTGAAGTTCATGCTTTTCCATACAGATATTTAGTCGTTACAGCATATTTATTTAAAAAGATTTTCTTTTCAGGACTTTTGGGCGACTCAGTTAGGCATCTGACTCCTGATTCTGGCTCAGGTCATGATCTAGAGTAGGGGTGTGAGATCGAGCCCCAATGCAGGCTCTGTGCTCAGCGGAGAGTCTGCTTGACAATCTCTCTTCTTCCCCCAAACCCCACAGCTGGCAGCTCATGCTTTCTCTCTAAAATAAATGTTGAAAAAAGTCTTTTCACCACTGAACTGACTTAGCTCCCTAGTTGTATTTAAGGAATCTTAGTCTAATCCAAGTTCACTAATATTTTCTTGTATGTTTTCTCCTACAAATTTAGTTCTATCATCCATTTCAAATTAATATTTGTACATGATGAGCGATAAGGACACACATTTCTTTTTTCTTTTGTCTACTGATTCTATCAATTATGGAAGAAGGTGTTTAAATCCCCAACTTGATTGTACATTTTTTCATTTCTTTCCTTAATTCTGGTAATTTTTGCTTTATGTATTTTGAAAGAATTATTAGGCACATGCACACTGAACAGTTATGTCTTCATGCTGAAATAATGTTTTCCTTTTCTTTTCTTTTTTAAAGATTTTAGTTATTTATTTGACAAAGAGAAATACAGCCAGAGAGGGAACATAAGCAGAGCGAGTGGGAGAGGGAGAAGCATGCTTCCCGCAGAGCAGGAAGCCCAACGCAGGGCTCAATTCCAGGACTCCGGGATCATGATGTGAGCTGAAGGCAGACACTTAACAACTGAGCCGCTGAGGTGCCCCAATAATGTTTTTCATCATTATAAAAATCTATCAGTAATACTATTTGTCTTGAAGTCTATTTTGCCTCACAGGAGTATGCCACACCACCTTTCATGTGTTGTTCATATAATTTATGCTTTCTTCTACTCTCTTACTTAGAACATATAAGTCTTTATATTTAAAGTGAATTTCTAGTGAAGAGTATGTATTCGGGTCTTGGGTTTGTTTGTTTGTTTGTTTGTTTTTAAAGATTTTATTTACTTGACAGAGAGAAACACAGCTAGAGAGAAAACACAAGCAGGGGGAGTGAGAGAGGGAGAAGGAGGCCTCCCGCTGAGCAGGGAGCCCGATGTGTGGCTAGATCCTGGGTCTCTGGGATCATGACCTGAGCCGAAGGCAGTCGCTTAACCAACTGAGTCACCCAGGTGCCCCGATAATTTCTGAATCTTAATTAAAAGTGTTAACTGCAATGTAGATACTAACAGAGTTGGATTTCAATCTCACATCTTCATATTGCTTTTTACTTACCCTTTTTCCCCTTCCTTTTCTGGCTTTGTTTGTAAGCAGCACAGAATTTTTTCATATTTCATTTTATTTCATGTATTGAACTTTTAAAACTATAGCTCTTGGGTGTATTTTTAGGGTTTCTTCCAGAAATAATGACATATAAATATAAGAGATCACAGTCCACTTTCAAATAATTTTGTATCACTTCACAAACTATAAGAAATACTAGCATAATTCCATTTCCCTGTCAATTTGTGCTCTAGTGCCCTTATATTTTGCTTCTATATGTCCTAACCCCCAGTACATAATGCAATTATTTTTGTTTTAAATAACTAATAGTTTCATAAAATAGGCACAATTATTCTTTTAAAAATTTAAAAATGTATCTTTTATATTTATCCAGGTACTCTTTCTGTTGTTCTTTCTTTCCTTCTGCAGATCTAGGGTTTCATCTGGTATAATTTCTCCTTAACCAGAACAATTTCTTCTAGTATTTCTTGCTGGTTTGCAAGGGACAAATTCTCTAAGCTACTGTCTGTTTGAAAATGTATTTCAACTTCATTTCTCATAAATATCTTCACCGGATATAGGATTCTAGATTTATAGTTTTTTCCTTTAGCACTTTAAAGATCCTTTAGCTGGCTTTGCCTTTTAATATTTCTGTAAGAAGTCAGTTGTCATTTGTATTGTTCCTATGTAGATAATGTGTTGTTTCTAAGACTGATTTTAACAAGTGCTCTTTAGTGTAGCTGTCTAGTACTTTAATTATGATGTATCTAGGTCTCGGTTGCTGACCTTCATAGACCTGTGGGTTGATATTTTTCATCAATTTTAGAAACCTGTCATTATGTTTTCAAAGACTGTCTCTTCATTAGATTGACACTGTTTCACCGATCTTGGTGCTCTGGCCTGCTTTTTCTTCCCAAATTCTACATGCTGCCCCTTCTATGTATCAGCTTAGAAACTTTGTCCTATGCTCAAGTTCACATACTCTTTCCTTTGTTGAGTCCAGTGTGCTATTAAGTGTTTTAAATAAAATTTTCATTTGTGACAGTTTTTTTTTAATTTTTAGCCACTCCATGTGATACTTTTTTGTAGTACTGATGTCTTTGTCTAAATTCTCCATCTTTTCATCCATATTTTCTACCTTTTTTTTAAAAAAAGATTTATTTATTTATTTGACAGAGAGAAACACAGAGAGGGAGGGAACACAAGCAGGGGGAGTGAGAGAGGGAGAAGCGGGCTTTCCGCCAAGCAGGGAGCCCAATGTGGGACTCGATCCCGGGTCTCCAGGACCATGACCTGAGCTGAAAGCAGTCGCTTAACCAACTGAGCCACCCAGGCGCTCCCATATTTTCTACTTTTATTTCTATATTCTTTAGTATCAAGATTTTATCATAATTATTTTGAAGTCCCTCTTTGAAAATTGAACATTTGAGCCTTCTCTTGATTTAATTCTATTCTGCTTTGTGTCTTGACAACTAATTTTCTTCTTTTCTTTTTTGCATGTTTTGCAATTTTTAACTATAAAGTAGACAATTTCAGACAAAATAAGTATAGAGGATGAAACAAATACTATTTAATCCCAGAATAGGAAACAACTCTTGTGTTGGGCCATGACAGTAGGGGAACTACAACTGCATTTTATTGCAGTTTTTAATTAAGTTCAGTTTCATATGTTTTGAGAGCAGGATTAAGAGTTTTTCCCCTGAGAAACGTAAGATAGGGGTACTAGCACTAGATCCTGGAGATTACCAGGATCACTTAGTGTTTTATAGCTGAATTACTGATTTTTAAAAAATGTCTGCTTTATAAACCAGCTTCGGAGTTGCTGTTAAGTTTTCTGTGTTCTCAAGATCTGTCCCCAAGCTTGCTGTGTCCTGGAGATATCACTCTGTCCATAGTCTCAGAGGACTTTTTCTGAACTCTCCTATCTGTTCCTACCCCCACCTTTTAAAAAGATTTTATTTATTCATTTGGCAGAGAGAGACACACAGAGAGAGGGAACACAAGTAGGGGCAGTGGGAGAGGAAGTAGCAGGCTTCTCACCAAGAAGGGAACCTGATGTGGGGCACAAACCCAAAACCGTGGGGTCATGACCTGAGCTGAAGGCAGACACCTGATGAATGGGCCACCCAGGCACCCCTATCTCCCCCCACTCTTATCTCTTAACACCTCAAGTACAGAGTTCCCAGGGCTGGTTTTCACAGATCTGCTCAAGGTCCCCTATTTTTATTGAGCAGGTACCTTGTATGACTCAGGAATGATTTTTTTCTCAACTCTCTTCTGTTGGTTCCCAACCTTTGGTTTATTGCATCTGAGCACTCAGCAAAGACCAATGGGAATGAGTTACTCTCTTTCCCAATTCTCTCAAGTCCTATAAGACTTGCTCTGTATGGGGTGCCTGGGTGGCTCAGTTGGTTAAATGACTGCCTTCAGCTCAGGTCATGATCCTGGAGATCCGGGATCGAGCCCCACATTGGGCTCCCCGCTCGGTGGGAAGCCTGCTTCTCCCTCTCTCACTCCCCCTGCTTGTGTTCCCTCTCTGGCTGTGTTTCTCTCTGTCAAATAAATAAATTCTTTAAAAAAAAAAAAAAAAAAAAAAAGACTTGCTCTGTGACTTCCTAGAATTTTGATTAGTTTTTCTAGTCCAGTGATGCCATTACATGTTAGGTAAAGTTTTGGCTGGTTTCCCCCATCCCCATCTATTCTTTCTCTTTCTCCCATCACTCTGTCAAGTACTACTGAAAACAAATGCACAGTGTAATATTTAGAATAATACAATTTATCATAGGTCACATGTATTAGTTACCTATAAGCTTCAAAAATAGAACTATTATTTATAGCATTTAAAATAGGTTTAAAGGAAAAATCTAAAAGAATATTAGAGACTATAAATAACAAAGAATCCATAAAAACCACCAAGACAGACTGAAAAAATTACCAGAAAGAATTTCTAGAAAGCAAAGGGGACTCTGAAATTAAACAACTTGTTCTGGCTTAAAGAGCAGGTAAGTAAATTTATGAACTAGAAAACAGATGTGACTGAAAGTTAAGTACAAGGAGAGAGAGTTGATAAATATGAAATCGGGGTTAAAAGACATGTAGAACAGAAAGGTAATATCCTCTCATAGGAACTGAAGGACAGAATCCATATAATGTGGGAAAGGCAGATTTGAAAAAATACTACTAAGATTCCAGAATTGACAGGACTCCTCTGATCCAGGAAGCACAATGAGCCCCAAACAGAATAAATAAAATGCTAGACACAAACGCATTTATTGTACTGCAGTATACCAAAGAGACTTCAAAAAGCAGTCAGTGAAAAAAAGAAAAACAAAGCAATCACTTACAAACAAATTCAGTGCAGATCTTTTTTGTAAATAGCAACAAAAGAAGCCAGAGAGCATAAAACAGTATCTTCAAAGTACTGACAGACAACAGCTGTCAGCCTACCAATTAGACTGAATGATACTTAAAAGTGAGGGTGAAATACAGATAATTTAATGAGGCAAATATCAAGCAAAAAAGATCCATATTATTATCAGACAACATAGCTTCTAGGGTAAAAACCATTATTAGAAAGAGGATTATTACATAAAGATAAAAAATTTCAACTCAACAGGAAGGAAAAATGGTTCTAAACTTAGATGTATCTAATAACTAGTTTAAAAGATATAAAAATTAAAAACTGCTGCAAGGTCAAAATGCTAAACCCACCATCACATTCAGACAGCTCAAAATTCCTCTTAACAGATCAAACAGACAACAGATTAAAATAGAGTATCTATACTATATAAATAACGAGGTTAGTAAACATACAGAAAACCTTGCAGTCAACAGGGAATATATACTTTCTTCAAGCATATTTTTTAATTTAATTTTTTTTTTTTAATAATTTTTTTTTTTTTAAGAGTTTATTTATTTCATAGAGAGAAACACAGCGAGAGAGGGAACACAAGCAGGGGGAGTGAGAGAGGGAGAAGCAGGCTTCCTGCTGAGCAAGGAGCCCGATGTGGGACTCGATCCCGGATCTCCGGGATCATGACCTGAGCCGAAGGCAGTTGCTTAACCAACTGAGGCACCCAGGCGTCCCTTAATTTAATTTTTTAAACATTTTTATTTATTTGACAGTGAGAGAGAGACAGCGAGAGCAGGAATACGAACAGGGGGAATGAGAGAGGGAAAAGCAGGGTTCTCTCTGAGCAGGGAGCCTGACGCAGGGCTCGAACCCCGGACCCTGTAACCACAAAGATACGAGCTAAAGGCAGACACCCAACGTCTGAGCCACCCAGATGCCCCTCTTCAAGCACATTTATAAAGACTGATGCCCTTATAGGTAAGTCAAATATCAAAAGAAAATCTATCCTATAGAACATGTTCTCTGGCAATACTGCAATCCTACAGTTAAGTTGCAAAATGGTAGGAAAATAACCAAAATATCTCCCATAACTTTAGGATGTAAAAAACAAAACTTTTAATAATAGGTCACAGTTATAATAGTAAAAACATTATTTTGATTAACATATCCTACCGATATAATACGATCTCCTTTTCTGAGCTCTCCACTAAGATCAGCAGGTCCTCCAGCCAAGATAAAGGAAATAAATATTCCTTCTCCATCTTCACCTCCCACAATGTTGAAACCAAGGCCTGTTGAGCCACGATGAAGGACAACTTTTCTAGGTTCCCTAAAAAAAATTAGAAAAATAATGAACACCTCAGAAATTTTACATAGAACTTGATGTTTTATTAGTGAGAGTTCTCCAATGATAACTCTTATATTATCAAACTATAAATAAAGCTAGATGAAAGTTAAGGTTTTCAAGACAAAGAGATTCTAAGTCTACAAATTAGGCCTAGAAGTTAGGATTTTTGTATTTCGTATCTGGACAAAGTTGTGTGATTATTGAAAGGCAGTGATAAAACACATGTTTTAGGAAGGCATACACAGTAATCAACCACCTGATTTTCACAGAAAAGTAGAGGAAACAGGTTGACTTGTGTAATACCAAAAAAGTCCAATGCAATATTCTAGAGAAAAGATATATAAGGAGAAGAGATGGGGAACAGCAATCAAGACACCAATATAATGTATTTTTTAGTTTGAAAAATAGGTAGAAATTAAAGACTGGATAAGCAATTAACTATTTTTCCTCTTTACTTCTAAAAATTGGCGCTCTTAGAAAACAACAACAAAGCCATGACAGATCAGCACAGGAGCACAGCCTAAAGACTTAGCAGCCTTGAAAATTCATTATCACAAAGAGATAATCACAAACACATTTTTTTCTGCTAATTTTCACTCCAAACACAATTATAATTTTTTTTAAGATTTTCTTTATTTATGATAGAGATAGCGAAAGAGGGAACACAAGTGTGGAGGAGCTAGAGAGGGAGAAGCTAGAAGGGCTCAATCCCAGGACGCTGGAATCATGACCCGAGCTGAAGGCAGATGCTCAACAACTGAGCTATCCAGGCGTCTGTACAAATTTTCAATATTGCTAACTCTTGAAAAAAGGGCATAGATGAATATTCTTTCCCATCTGACCTTAAAGAGATCCTTGCCAAGAGTCAGGAGTCTGACAAGAATAATTACAATTTTGAAAGCTCAAAAATAATAATGCCCACAATAATGCAATTAATAAAAATATAAAACAGACATTAATCGGTAGACATTTAATGTTAAATGTTATAATATGAAATACTTGTACAAATTATAAAGCAATCTGTATAAACATAATGTCTTATTAAATAATGTGAAAAAGATCTAAAATACTTTCACTTATTTTTTCCCACCTACTTAAGAGTTCGTTGGGAATAAAGAGAAAGATTTGCAAACTTTATTTAAAACAATAAAATCAGATCAAGGTAAATTTTAGGAGTGAGGGTATCAAGGATACATATCAAGCAAAGAAAATATCACTTGAATTCTAAACATGAATCAAATGATTGTTATAAAAAGTTTTATGATATATATTAAACATAAATACATGAAAAGTTAGCTTTAAGTATACATCATATTCTTAACTCCGTTTTACCTATGCTAATTTATAAGCACAATTAACCATTTCTGAAAAAAAAGTAGTATGTTTTTAAAACGGGCAGTGATTTATTTGAAATATAACGTATTTTTATATTTCGGCCTCTTCGGTGAACCTGCCAATGAAAAAAAATTAAGGTTTAAGTTCATCATCTGTCAGTAAAATCTTTCAGTTCTGAAAATTGTGGCTATCTTACTTGGCTGATTAGAATGCCTTCTAACAGTTGGCTTTATTTAAGAACAAATGTTTAGTTCCTTACCTTGTAATCTCATCATCTCCAAGCATTGCTTTTGAAACAGGTGAGTATCTGGCTGGTGATGCTGGTGTATGGCCCATGTAGGAAGATGGGCTAACATGGTTATCAACAGGCTGAGAAGCAGCTTCAAAATAAAGTAAAAAGCACTTTAAGTAAAATGAGCTACTCACTACTGCATTTGTCAATTATCGATTTCATATTTATGTAAGTTGGTAGAAAAGACTTACCAGATAAAAAATTAGACAATCTCAAGTTTCTAGGTAAAAATGAGTATAAATATTCAGATCAGTAAGCAAACTTAAACAGTTTGGTTTCTCTTAAGAGAAGAGAACTAAAAAGGAATTTTACATAACTGATTTGTACAGTGAAATCCAAGAAGGGTCATTTAAAAGGCTGTCCTAGAAAAGACTGTAATACAAAATTTAAAGTATAATAACCTAATTTTTCTGAGACGTCACTTTGCAGGTCAAGTTTAAAAAAATTTCTATTACTTAAAATGTAAATAATAAAACCAAAAGCTTAAAAATAGGCTCAAAAAGATTATGCCTGACAAAATTTTACAATAAATTAAGGGACTTCTGGCTTCTAGTTTGGCATATAAGAAGGCTGGAAGTCATCACTCTCTGTTCCAACAACACCTAAAAATCTAAACAAACTGAAAATTGAACAACTCTTCTTAGACTTTTTAATATAAGGGGGATGACAGGGCAAACTCCTCCCCCTAAACTAGAGAAAATGGTAGGTGAATACAGAGAATTACAACTTACTACAGCAGAAAACTCTGGGAACTAGTGCTGCGGTAGAGAAACCTGAACTGTAACTGGCAAATTGCTGGAAGTTCAGTGTGAACCAGTAGAAACATTCACGGGGGACCCCGTTATTGGAGGAGCCCATACATTTATGAGTTTTACCTCCTGGATCTCTACCAGGCTCTCACACTGAATAGTGGAGAAAAATTTCTTTGTGCTACTAACAGGAGGAAGGGAAAACAAACCACTTTGAAATACACAAGAGCCTTCTGTTTTTCATAACAGAGTCTGCCCTCAGGAGAAATTATCAAAGCCTAACCTGCTAGGGTTTTATCAGAGACCAGTGACCTGGGGTAAGGGAAATAGTGAACTCCAGTCCACTCTAGTCATCCTATCCCACCTAAGGGAGGAAGCGAGAATACTGAGAAGCACTGTGCAGCTTACATTCCAGAGGTGCAAACTCATTAAAAGATTTGAGACCTGATCACAGGATTAGGAACACTTTCTCTCTCCAACACCTTACTGTCACATTACTAATGGCCTATTTACAGCAGTTCCTTCTACCCAGTACATCATCCTTGCATATCAGGAAAAAATTACAAGACATAATACAAGGCAAAAACACAGACAGAAGAGACAGAGCAAGCATCCGAACAGACTCAGATATAGCAGAAATGTTGGAATATCAGACCAGGAATTTAGAACAATGATTAGGGTTGCCTGGGTGGTGCAGTTAAGTGTCCCAGTCTTGGTTTTGGCTCAGGTCATGATCTCAGCATCATAAGATTGAGCCGGTCAGGCTGCTGCTCAGTGTGGAGTCTGCTTAAGACTGTCTCCCTCTCCCCTTTCCCCTTTCCCTCTGTCTCTTTCTAAAATAAATAAATAAACCTTTTAAAAAACCAATAATTAATATGCTAATGGCTCTAGTGGATAGACAGTATGCAAAAACAAATGAGCAATAAGCACAGAGATGGGAATTCTAAGAGAAACAGAATGAAATACTAGACATCAAAAACACTGTTAACAGAAATGAAGAATGTCTTTGATGGGCTGAGAAAATAATCTCTGAACTTGAGGGTATCTCAATAGCAACCACTAACACTGAAAAGCAAAGAGAAAAACAAAGAACATAACAAAAGAAACCCAAAACAAAATACCTGAGAATGGTGAGACAGCTACAAAAGGTGTAACATACATGAAATGAGAATACCAAATGTAGAAGGAGATAAGGAATGGAAGAAATATATGAAACAATAATGACTAAGAATTCCCCTAAATTAGCATTAGACATCAAACCATAGATCTAGGAAGCTCAGAAAACACCAATTTTGCCAAGAAAATTACACACAGAAATATCCTTTTCAAAGGAGAGGAAAAAGGTGGAGGGGAAGGAGAAGAATCTTAAAAGAAGTCACAGGGAAAAAAACCTACTATACTGATAGAGATACAAAGATAAGAATTACATCATACTTCTCAGAAACTAACAGTAGCAAACTATATTCAACTAAGTTTTCTTATGTATATATGTTATGTGTATATATATAAGTGAATTGAATGTTAGCAATGGTACAAGGTGTGGGAGAGGAGAATTAGGATTATTTTAAGGTACTTAAACTACCTGTGAAGCTGTATAGTGTTAGTGGACTTGAATTAGTTGATAAGTATATTGCAAACTCTAGGGCAACCACTATAAGAATAAAATGAGACTATAACTGTTAAGGAGAAAAAATGGAATAAAATGTTGGAATAAAATGTATAAAAAGAGTGGATGACAAATACAGAAACAAGAGCAACGAATAGAATACATAACAAATATAACAGATATTAATCCAACCATATCAATGATCACTATGAACATCAATGGTCTAAATGCACCAATTAGAAGACCGAGATTATCAGAGTGCATCAAAAACAAGACACAATTATATACTGTCTATAAGAAAGCCACTTTATAAAGGCACATACAGATGAAAAGTAAAGGGATGGAGAAAGATATTACCATTCTAACACTAATTAAAGCAAGTGGGAGTAACTACATTAACTCCAGAGAGGACTCAAAATAAGTAAAGGTATGAGAGATAAAGAAGGGCATTACTTAATGACAAAAGGGTCAATTCTCTAAGAAGATGTAACAATCCTTAACATGTATGCATCTAACAACAGGGTCAAGCTATGTGAGGCCAAAATGACAGAACTGCAAGGACAAACAGATAGATCCACACTCTTTTCTTATAAATAGTCAGATACAGGAGACAGAAAATCAGTAAGGACATAGCTGAACTCAACAATATCATTAGTCAACAGGATATAATGGATACCTACAGACTACTTGATCCAAAAACAGAATACACACATTCTTCTTAAGCTCACATGGAGCATTTGCCAAGACAGACCACATCCTGGGCCATAAAACACAACTTAACAAATTAAAAAAAAGAAATCATACAATGTCTGCTCTCAGATCATGACGGAATGAAAAGAAATCAGTAACAAAATGATAGCCGAAGAATCTCAAAATATGTAGGGATTAAATAATATACTCCTAAATAATACACAGATCAAAAAAGAAATCTCTGGAGAAATTAAAAAATATTTTAAACTAAGTGAAAATGCAAACATCATGTATCAAAATTGTGGGATACAGTGAAAGCAGTGCTAAGAGGAAAATTTATGGTATTGAATACATTCAATACTATATATCTAAAATGAATCATCTTAGCTTCTAAGAAATTTCTATGACTTTTCTATGAAAACTAAAAAAGAAGAGCAAACTAAAATAAGGAAGGAAATAAAAAATTACAGCAGAAAACAATGATATTAGGGCGCCTGGGTGGCTCAGTGGGTTAAGCCTCTGCCTTCAGCTCAGGTCATGATCTCACGGTCTTGGGAGCGAGGCCCACATTGGGCTCACTGCCTACTTGGGATCTCTCTCTCTCTGTCAAATAAATAAATAAAATCTTAAAAAAAAGAGAGAAATCAATGATATTAAAAAAACAGGAAATCAGGGGCTCCTGGGTGGCTCAGTCATTAAGTGTCTGCCTTCAGCTCAGGTCATAATCCCGGAGTCCCAGGATAGAGCCCGGTATTGGGCTCTCTGCTCTACAGGAAGCCTGCTTCTTTCTCTTTCACTCCCCCTGCTTGTGTTCCCCCTCTAGCTGTGCTTCTCTCAGTCAAATAAATAAATAAATAAAATCTTTAAAAACAAACAGGAAAACAATAGAGAAAATTAGTAAGAGCAAAAGCTGCCTCTTTATCTTTATCAAAGAAATGACAGCCCCAAAGTAGGTCAGATAAAATAACACTATTTCCTGTACCCCGAATCCTAAGTGAAAAGATTCCCCAGAGAACTACAAAACAAAGAAGCCTAATTTTTTGTCCTTAGGTATCAAGGTTAATAATTCAAGCCCTCCAAGGTTTAGAAGAGAAGCAAATGGAAAGAGATCAGTGACCAGTCAGAAGTTCAATGAGGACTTCCAGGTGAGAAGAATATAAACGAAAAGTGAGAAGACACATAATACACCAGAATGAGCATTCTAACGTCAGCAGAAAAACTATGTTCTCTGTTAGATCTAGTGGACTTTTTCCCCCTTCAATAAGAAACCTACTTTTATTCCTGGGGACCCTATTTTGGTTATCTATATTTTGGTTACAACCACAAGAGTATGACCCCACTGAAATTTATGGTCATAACTTAAGCTAGTTTTGTATTTCTCTCCAGAGATGCTCTGCTTTTTAGGGAGCAAGAATGAAGGAAGACAGCAGGCTGAACCTTGGCTGGTATTCTGACAAGGAGGAAGTGTGGGGAGGGACAAGGGAATAGAAGATATGTGCAAGGAAGAGAAGCTAGGCTAAAAACATAGACAAATGGAGACACAGGAAGGCAATCAAGTTGTAGTGTCAAAGAATGGAAGGTCAAAGTAAGGATGAACTATTAGAATAGGGATAAATGAACTGAGGTATGCACAGTCAAAAAACTGAGGTGTGAAGATACTGATAATGAAAACATCTGAGGATTTATTTATTATTAGAGATAAAGTGAAAGAGAGAGGGAGAGAGAAGAGAGTACATAGGGCTGGGGAGGGGTGAAGGTAGAGGAAGAGAGAATCTCAAGGTGATTCTCCACTGAGCAAAGAGCCTGACTCAGGGCTCCACCCCACAACCCTGAGAACATGATCTGAGCCAAAAATCAAGGGTCGTAGGCTTAATCACTGAGCCACCCAGGTGGTTTGATAATGGTAAGACCTAAATTATTATATGGAAACATGTTTGAGGTGAAGAGGAGGGCAGGATAATTAGGAAGAAAGAGATTAAGAAACGAAGAGGCCAGACTGTTGAATAAGTCACCAGTGTGAATTTTGGCTGGACATCACTAAGAATGACAACATGAATAGTAGTAGCAAGTACAATGGGCCTAACACTAAGATCTTCAGTGACTACAGCCAGATTGATGAGGACCACACCAGATGACAACATAAGGGACAAGTAGTAAGTTGGAGAGTCTGATAGCAAGAACTCTGGAAAAGGTGATAGGGAAAAATAATTTCTGTAAAAAGTTTTTATTTATTTATTATTTTAAAAAGATTGTATTATTTATTTGACACGGAGAGAGAGATCACAAGTAGGCATAGCAGCAGGCAGAGGGAAAGGGAGAAGCAGGCTCCCTCCTGAGCAGAGAGTCAGATCCAGGACTTGATGACAGGACCCTGGGATCATGACCTGAGCTGAAGGCAGATACTTAATCTACTGAGCCACCTAAACGACCCTGTAAAGTTTTTAATCACAAAAGCCTTCTTGAAAAAAAGATTTTTATTTATTTATGAGAGAGAGAGAGAGAGAGAGAGAGAGAGAGAGGAAGAAAGTGCATGCATGTGGGGGAGGGGGAGAGGCTCTCAAGCAGATTCTGCACTGAGGATGGAGCCTGATGCAGGACTGGATTTCATGACCCTGAGATCATGATCTGAGCTGAAACCAAGAGTTGGACATTAAACCAAGGAAGTCATGTAGGTTCCCTGAATCACAAATACTTTTTAAAAAACACATAGATAAATGATATATGAACAGCCTATATAGTGTAAATGTGGGCTGAAAGTATATAACAAAATTCATAATTAAGAAAAGAAGGGAATGGAGATAGAACCTTATGAAAGAACTGACCAAGGGTAAACAACTTTTTCACAGTGTTCTATTAGTTCAATAGATGATAAAAAGGAAAGATTATATATTTATGCCTATAGAGAATATAAACATGATTATTTAATTATTACTCTTTAGGACTAGCTTTGACAGAGAGAGAGATAGCAAGAAAGGGACCACAAGCAGGGGGAATGGAAGAGGGAGAGAAGCAGGCTTCTTGCTGAGCAGGGTAGCTCTTCCATTTCTATATGTCCTATCAGTATATATAAAAATGGATAATTCAATTAAAAAATAACTTTTTTTTCCAGTTCAACATATAAGGAGCAGCCTGGTATGCTTGTATACTTGGTCATAATCAGGACACCAATTCTCAGTTCACAAAACAACTGTTACAAATATGCATTGTCGTCTTGAACAGCTAAGGCAGCATAATAAATAAATACAACCAATATTTACACTGGTGCATAAAAGTTTATTAGTGAATTTGCATGTGTAATCAAATAAAAATACATAAAGCCCTTATATAAAGTTCATGTGTAAGACCAACTCTATGTGAGAATTTTAAACAAGTAGCAAAGTTCTGTTCTCACACAAATGAAGTATTTAAAAAAAAGAGATTATCCCTATCCCTTAAAGAGACTAAATACTGTTTTAAAAAGTTCAGTTATACTGAATACTTAATAAATCAATGGGAAGATAATGAAGATGTATCTCTGGAAGACAGTATATTCATTTTAAAATATAATTTATATTTAACTTATAATGATTAAGGACAGTAATGAACTTTGACAGTTTTATAAAACTGAAACCTTGCCACTCATAATAGCACAAATACCTCTAAAATTCTACAATTCAAATGAGGAAAACTAAGAAAAGCAGACTACAGAGAGTACATTTAAGATCTTTGGTACACATGGGTGCCTCTAATATCAACTCAATGCACAAAAGAAATAAAACTTCCACTTTTCAACAAACACAAACACATTATTTAAATCTTAATCCAGTCTGTACATTAAAAAAGAAACTGAAAATCAAATAAGAAACTTAAAATTACACTAGTATTTTCACAACAGTTCATTTCCAGGCAACACAATTGTACTGTATACGAATATTGTTAGGTAATATACTAGGAGCTTGTACAAAAATAGTATCTGTGCTCACAAAACAGAGCATAGAAAAGCCCAAGGTGCAGAAATATTTACTATTAGTATTTCTTGAGATGTAGTCCATGAACTAGCAGCACCAGAAACCTCAAAATTACCAAGGTTTTAAAAGAATTACTTTTTAAAGTTTCTGTGCTACATCCTGAAACTATTAGAACAAAACAAGAATGTGCATTACTTGCAAATACCTTTGGTGATTGTTATCTATCAAGATTCTGATTTAAATTTGATTTAATTTTTCTAAAAACTATTAAGTTAAAATGCTTAATATAGTTCCTTTAAAATATTTAAAAATAAGGAAATAAGATAGATTTAAGTAAACAGACTTACAGTTGGTGATATCAGGTGGTACATAGCCATCATTCATATACATACTTGTGGGTTTTGCCACTTTCAAATAAACAAAGTCAGATGTGTTCTTTAAGGCAGTTACTGCTTCTTCATGAGTAACTTCTTCTAAACACACACTATTCACCTAAAAGAAAATCCCAAAAGATATTTGTTTTAGGACATTTTCATTAGCTTTCTGCTTTTTGGTTACAAACAATTACACCAAAAACAGGGGAAAAGCAGGAGTGATTTAAGGAATATAAAGGTATGTGAAAAGAAAATACCCATTTTTACTGTCTATCACACATCAGGAAGTTGTTTGTGCATATTAATGGAACAACCAATCTTTTTTTTTTTTTTTAAGATCTCGTTTATTTATTTGACAGACAGAGACACAGCGAGAGAAGGAATACAACAAGGGGAGTGGGAGAGGGAGAAGCAGGCTTCCTGCTGAGCAGGCAGCCTGCTGCGGATCAATCCCAGGACCCTAGGATCATGACCTAACCAACTGAACCATCCAGGTGTCCCAAGCGTTTTTTTCCTGATCATCTAAGCTAAGGTTTGTCAGTTTTGTTTACCTTTCCAAAGAACTAGGTTTTGGTTTATCTTCTCTCTCGTTTTCCTATTCCTTGTCTCATTAACTTCTGTTCTTTATTATTTTCTTCCTTCTGTTAGCTTTGGCTTAACTTTGCTCTTCTTTTTGGTAATTTTTTTTTTTTTTTGCAAAGAAAACACCATAAATGTTTCTAATATTTTAAAATTATAATGTACTAAACAAATACTCATTTTAGCAGATCTTCCATTTCCCTAATTTGTACCTGTATAATCGACAGGAAGAGTTTTTAATGTTCCAGCAAAAATTTTTAAAGGTCACAGAACAATCATTAACTTTCACTATCAATTATTAATACTGCTTTGTAGGGTTTCAGATATATGGTCATTTTCATGTCTCACACTACCATGTACAGTGAAGGACTGCCTGCATTTTGCAATATAAAGCTGTGCTATACTGTTCCTTTGGTGACCTGCACTGAGCCATGAATCTTGGTGTTCACACCCCTGTAAAATCCCTTCCTTACACCGAACCTTGCTTGGCTATGTAACTAGCTTTAGCCAGTGAGAGATTAATAACTGTGATGCAAACAGAGGACTGATAAATGCCACACACAGGCATGTCCTGTGCGTGTGTCCTGTGTGGACATACCTTTTTAGTATGTCCCTCTTGTAAGCTGGTCATCATCCTGTGAGAATCCTAACATAGCCACGTGGGGAGATCACTGGCTAACAGCTCCAGCTGCGTTCAGCCCACCCAACTCGTCTGCCATATATGAGTGAACTTGGAGGTTGTTTCCTGGCCCTAGCTCAACTACCAGGTGACATTATACAGAACAAAGACGGACTGTTCTGGATGAAGCCTACCTAAATTACAGAAGTGTAAATAATTATTGTTGTTTTTGCCACTAAATTTGTGTGTGTGTGTGTGTGTGTGTTTAAAGATTTTATTTATTTGACAGAGAGAAACACAGCCAGAGAGGGAACACAAGCAGAGGGAGTGAGAGAGGGAGAAGCAGGCTTCCTGCTGAGCAGGGAGCCTGATGTGAGACTCGATCCTGGGTTTCCGGGATCATGACCTGAGCGGAAGGCAGTCGCTTAACCAACTGAGCCACCCAGGCGCCCCAATTTGTGTGTGTTTTTTAAGCAGCATTAGATAACAGACTAAATTAAGAGCTGACAAGATTTGCTAAGTGATTCAGTAAGGAGTATGAAGGAGAATGATCCAGAAGTTTTAGACCTGGGCAAACAGAAGGATAAAGTTCCCACTTCATGAGATGTGAAGATTGTGCGAGGAACAGGACTTGAGGGTGGTGGGTGGGATGTAGGACGAAACTCAGAAGTTCATTTTTAGACATATTAAATTTGACAGGACTCTTCAGACATATGAAAGGAGACTAGATGAAATCTCCTAGGGCTTTTCAACTGTTTTGCCAAGAACCACCATTAAAAATTCTTATATTTCAGCCAAGCACAAAATATATGTGCATGTGTAAAAATAAAACTGAAGTCAGAAAACAATACTTATGTATTGGACTTATCTCCTCATGTATGAAGAGACAGTAAGTTATCTGACCATCTATCAAAAAGAAGAAAAACCGTGCAAGGACCAAGTTCTGTATCACTTCAATGTTTAGAAGATAGGGAGAAAATGCACCAAAAGGAAGAATGAGAAGGAAAGACTAGTGAGATAATAGAAGAATACCAAGAAAGAGAGTAACTGTTAAGCAAAATGGAGAAAGTGTTTGAAGAAGGAGGAAACCGTGTTGAATGCCTGGTGTGTCAATTAAAGTGAGAACTAAGAATTAGATAATTTCAGTGGAATTATGACAAGCAAAGCCTTACTAAATGGTCAATCAGTATACATTATTGGCTTCCCAAGCACTAAAACTCATTCTGGAAAAAGCATAAAGGAAAACATGCTATCTAAGAAATTAAAAAGTACAAATGAGAAACTCAGTGGAGAAAGAAGGCTGTTTTCAACTGGTGTGTGGGTGTATGTGTATATGTGTGTGTGTATATGTCCAGAAAAGCAGTTCAAAGTCAGCTTTTTCCTCTTCCCTATTATTAACTCATAAACAATCAGTCTATTTCCTTGCTGCAACAACAGACAGTACGGGACAGCATGTACAACAAAGAAATTATTTATATATTGCTGGTTGGAGTGTACATTTTTATAACCGGTTTGGAAAACAGTATGTTTTTGCTATTGTTACTAAGAGGATATTCCAGGACCATTGCTTAGGATAAATAGTTAAGTGAAACTCTTGTACGTACAACTTCACCAGAACACAAAGCAGCTCTTCCTAGCAGAATTATTCATACTACCAGGGGAAAAAAAAAGGAAATAACCTAATTCCCCACTATATCAGATCTAGTTTATGTGCCTTTTCAGATTTGCTTCAGCCTACCTGCCTACTAGGCTTGGCTGTGTGCTTACTGGAGAGTCTTGGCTACTGTTTCTCTTACTTTGTCTCCTTCATTATTAGCTCTTTCAATCTCTTCTAGGGTTAAGGGCTGTGCTGCGTATGGCTGATGTGTTGTTCCACAGAGTGAGAGCTGTAATATGTGAAAAGCCTGTGTCTGATCTGTCTAGATCACAGAGGCTCTGGTTCTTTCCACCACTTCTGAGTTCAGAGGAAGTACCATGCCATAGAGTATAGGAGCTGGCTAACCTAGCATTTGCCCAGAGGAGCTGAGTAACAGTCCAGAAATTTGGGAGTTAGCCCCACTGGGTAGACTCCACCAAAGAAGAGACAGGGAGTTAAATCCTTTCTTTTCCCTGGATGGCTGGATCTAAAGTTTAATAGTGTCACTTTCCCTGCCTAGAAGACTATCCTATATGATAGCCAATTATAGCAACATTTTCTTATGAAATTATGGCCAGCTCAGAAACATAATAGCTTGGATTGACTTTCCTGTATTGTCTGCCTCACTTTTCATTTTCAGTCACTCTAAGCTTCTAAGATTATACCCCCCTACAAAATCTTAGCACGGCAGCTTTTCTTCAGGTATTTTTCTAGAGAACACAGACGAGGACAGTTATTGATGAAGACTGGACAAATAAACTGCAGTATATTCCAGAACAGAGGTGAAATGAATATATTTTAGCTCTAGGCAACAATATGGATAAATTGCAGTAAATCAATATCGAGTAAAAAAAATATATTAAAAGACTACATTCAGCGCAATAGCCTTTAAAAAAATTTTCTGAACAAATTAACATTAAACAAAATATTTAGGTATATGTATGTGATTAAGCAATTTTTAAAAAGCAAACGAATAAAAAACACAAACTGCTGAAATTCTAGTTTTGTGTTGGGTAATGACTTTAGCAGTTTTCATTATACTATAATTAAGTTAAAAAAAGGAGGGGGAGAAAAGAAAGTTACACATGAAAGATGACACTGTTTAAACAATTCTGTGCATCCAACTCCCTAACCCTTAAACAAAAAAAGAGAGAGAGAGGAAAAAAAAGAGAGAATCTAGTAGAGGGGGGAAAAAAAGGCTAATACGATAATATGAAGAATAGTTTTCCAAGTTTTGATTAAACAGATTAGTATTCATTCATTTAAATATTACTTAAACATTTTGGCAGTAGAAATTCCAGGTTATTAAAAAAAAAGACATCAAAATGATTTTTAATAACAACAGATTTCTTATACTCACTGCTAAAAGTTTATCTCCAATCTGAAGTTTACCATCTTTATGTGCTGCACCTCCTTCAATTATTTTGGTTACGTAGATGCTATTATCCCCAGGGATATGTTGATTTCCAACACCTCCAGCAATGCTGAACCCAAGACCTATTTGGAAAACACTAGTTTTTGAAATTTCATCATTTAATGTGAATTTAAGTCCAAAGAAATGGTTGAAAACTAGAAGGTGACAGTCTCATCACATTCACTTTTTTTTAAACGCAAAAGAATCTATTTATCCTTTTTATAAAAGGAGGCTCAAACTCACAATCCTGAGATCAATATCTGAGCTGAGATCAAGAGTTGGACGCTCAAGTGACTGAGCCACCCAGGTGCCCCTAATTCCCTACATTTTAAGTCTTATGTATCTGCTTTGTATTCAGTAGGCAATTATATGTATGAATTCCTAAAGTTACAAGTAAGTCCTCCCCCAGTCCCCGTTACTTCTTTGTAAATGCATTTATTTGTTTCAAAAAGGCATTACAAAATTATGTTTCACTTTTGTTGCCATCATGATTGTGCTTCTAACACTTTTAATACCTACACAAGATTAAAACAATTGAGAAAAATAGTAAAATTTTTGGTGGCAGGCAGAATAGCCTTCAGAAACGTGGATAATTTTTTTCTTTTCCCAATAGTCTATGAATTACTCATTTTTTTTTTTTTTAACATTTATTTATTTTAGAGAGAAAGAGCTTGATTGTAGGGGGATGGGGTGGGGGAGGTGGGAAGGGACAAAGGGAGAGTGGTGAGAGTGTGTTTTAAGTAGACTCTGCCCTGAGCCCAGAGCCCAGCACAGGCAGGATCTCACAACCCTGAGATCAGGACCTGAGCTGAAACCAAGAGTTGGATCCTTAATTGACTATTGAATTTCAGTAATTCATAAATCTCATAGCTTCAAAACCAGTCAATCTGTAGCTCTTCATTCTGTTTTTCATTTGCTGGAACACTACTTCCATGAAGCTACAAATTAGAATCCAATACTTCCATTTATTCTCAATCCCATCAAAGTTTTCAAAATTTAGAAATCAAGTATTAACTGTCCTCATGGCAGATACAACTGCTAATAACACACTCATAAGTATTTTCATCTTTTAACTTAGCCTGTGTATCTGCATTTAAATGTACTTTGTAGATTGATGATTACAAGTCAATAGCAACACTATACAAGACTTACAAGGTGTTTAAGTAGAATTCTACTTAAGACAAATATTAGCAGAAGTAACAGAAATTCTAAAACTTCACACACATTCTGTAGATTAGCAGTACTGTTAATCTTAGAATGTAACTAATAAATTGGTAGTTACATTTATCTCAGTAATTTCTTAATAATCTTAGTTTGCTTATTTCATATCTTTAGAACTTTTTTAAGTTTTTATTTATTTTTTTGAGAGAGAGTGAGAGAGAGCATGAGGGGGGTGAAGGGTAGAGGGAGGGGCAGACTCTCCTCTGAGCAAGGAGCCCAATGTTGGGCTCAATCCCAGAATAGGGATCGTGACCTAAGCCAAAGGCAGACACTTAACTGACTGAGCCACCCAGGCACCACCTTACCTTTAGGACCTTTAATGAGCTTTATTTCCATTATTTTTTCTGATACGGGTTTCCGTCTTTTTACATAGAGGCGTACAATAGACCCTGCTTCTTTTAATGCTTCAACTGCTTTGCTATGTGTCACATCACGAACATCTACTTCATTTACTCGCAATATACAGTCATTGACCCTGAGAAAAAAAACAAAATATGAAAAATAAAAATTAAATATTAAAATAGCTGATTTTCAGTTTGATAATTTTTTGTCATTTTCATTTTTAAGGTAAAGAGATTTACTAGAGAAAATATATATGAAGAAACTTCATGTTTAATTCCACAGTATCAAATACTCATTTAAATAAATACAAATATTTTCCGAGAGGTAGCAAAAGAAACAGTACAAATAACAAATTATCACAAAAATATTAAGTAATAATGACAGCTATAATCTGTATGGCTCTTGTATGATTATGTGTAAGCATTAAGATACTTTATGCTTTATTTATTCAGCACTTTACTTTTTTTAAATATTTTTTTTTGAGATTTTTTTATTTATAATTTGACAGAGAGAGAGATCACAAATAGCCAGAGAGGCAGGCAGAGAAAGAGGAGGAAGCAGGCTCCCTGCCGAGCAGAGAGACTGATGTGGGCCTCAATCCCAGGACCCTGAGATCATGACCTGAGCTGAAGGCAGAGATTTAACCCTCTGAGCCACCCAGGCACCCGAGTTTAACTACCTTTCCTAAGGTCACCCAGATTATGACTGACCACAAAGAAAACAGAGGTGCAGAAAAAATTAGTTTAAGGCCACAAAGACAGTGGTGGCAAAACTGAGATAATAACTAATATATCCAAGAGTAATTTTTTGCCTTGCTTTTTCAAACTAGATACATTTAAAAAAAAAGGTTATTTCTTGAAATTTATATAAAGCTAAAGATTACATCATTTAATTAAAAGGTTTCTCATGTAAATAATTTAATTTGACACAGGAATATATTTTTTTAAAGTTTGATTTGTTCTAGTCCTAACTTTCCTCCCTAGCTCTGGTCTCAGTTTAAATTACACAGCATTCCACCAGGGGGAAAAATCATCTGAAATTGGGCAGGGAAGGAAAACAAAAGACAATTAAAATATTAAAATTGTTCCTGACAAGCTTCTCTGTAATTAGCCTTCTTAAGAGGAAAGAAACTCTGTATGCAAAGAGAGTGATATATTAGACTGAGTATTAAAGGTATGTTCTTCAGTGAAACAAATGGGACACATTAATTTTCATATAAGCACAAATAAAAGGCCAGTAACAGAATTGGGAAATAAATGCCTGCATTTACATGAATGGTCAAATTATTAATTTTATATCCAACTGATTTCATTAATCTATCACTTGTCATATCCAGTGAGAAGGTAAGAAACTGAAGAGTTGCAGAAGGTACCAACAGCCTTAAAAACAGATGTTATTAGATGAATGGATAAAGAAAATATGGTCCATATATCGAAGGAATATTATGCCTCCATCAAAAAGGTTGAATACCCCAACTTTTGTAGCAACATGGACAGGACTAGAGGAGATTATGCTGAGTGAAATAAGCCAAGCAGAGAAAGTCAAGCATCATATGGTTTCACTTACTTGTGGAGCATAAGGAGTAACATGGAGGACATTAGGTGAAGGAAAGGAAATGTGAACTGCGGTAAATCAGAAAGGGAGACAAAGCATGAGAGACTTTGAACTCTGAGAAACAAACTGAAGGTTTTAGAAGGGAAAAGGTTAGGGGGATGGGTGAGCCTGGTGGTGGGTATTAAGGAGGTCACGCAATGCATGGAGCACTGGGTGTGATGCATAAACAATGAATCTTGGAACACTGAAAAAAATAATTTATTTTTTAAAAAACAAAACAAAACAAAACAAAACATGTTATTTTTAACAGACCATATAAAAATACTTAGTCCTAAACTTAAGACTGTTTATGTATGTATATATATACATATATATAAACCAACAAAGAAGGGAACAGGAAAAGTGCCATAATCTATGGCCTAAGGACACAACCAAGTATGCTAAAGATACCTTCTACAATGGAACACTGAATTTAAACAAGAGATCAGTATTACTTTCATTCACTCAGTTAAGAAAATGTATTAATTTACCTAAAGTTTGCATAATCTTTACTTTTTGTGGTACGGGATACAAATTCAGATATGTATCATCTCTTGTATCCTGTTTATACACGTTTCCTACCCAGGAAATAAATGGAAAACATCTTATGAATTCATTTAAAAATACAAAGGGAATTCTTTGATTTCTACAAATTTGCTCATTTTTAAAAAAGATTTTATTTATTTATTTGACAGAGACAGCAAAAGAGGGAACACAAGCAGGCAGAGCTGGAGAGGGAGGGCTTGACCCATGACCTGATGTAAGGACCTACTTAGCCAGAGAACAATGGGGATGTAAATTATCAACACTTAGGACCAAGTGGGAGCATCCAAATGCCCTTAACCTCCTGGTCCCAGGAGCAATGGAGATGCAAATTAAGAATGGGTGGTCAGTTTCAGGTACTGAGGACCAGGTGGGAGCATCCAAATGTCCTTAACCTCCAGGTCCCAGGAGTAATGGAGATGCAAATTAACTCTAGGCAGCTACCTGATTCTAGTCAGCTTGTGGCTTGGGGGTTGCCCTTTAAAAGCTAGCCTGAGAAATTTGGCGGGGTCATTCTCTCCACAGAGACAACCCTGAACCAGTCAGTATAATTCTTGATGCTTGGCATGAAATAAAGCTTTGCTTGATCTTTGCTTTTGTATCAGCCTTGTTTCTTTGACCACAGACCCTAACACTTGGGGGCTCTTGTCCAGGATCAAACGATGAGGACTAAGCCAGCATCAGAATTTTGGGAGGAAAAGCCTCTGGAGATAAGGTAAGATCTGGTAAGATCTTGAGATTCTGTTCTGTTCTGTTTGTGGAGCTCCAGGGGAGTGGCCCACCAGGGAGAAACTAGAGGCAGTACAGCTACCCAGGGCTGCAGTGGATGCAGGGATGCCCCATCCCTCCACTAGGTAGTCACCAGGGCACCAGGGGGTTCGAGTCCCCCTAGCCCAGGCGGTCACCAGGGGTTTTGAGTCCACCTAGCCTAGGCGGTCACCAGGGGTTTTGAGTCCCCCTAGCCTAGGCGGTCAGGGGTACCAGGAGGTTCGAGTCCCCCTAGCCTAGGCAGTCGCCAGAGGGTTCAAGTCCCCCTATGCGACCATGTTTGTGGTTGTCTTTGTCTTGTCCTCCTATTACCTCTTGTGTTGTTTGTTGTGTATGAAAAGATGGGGTAGACAGGGAGTAAGGGACCTGTGACACCCCCTAGATCTTGTTCTCCAGCATTTTAAGGATTTCTAAGGTAAAGCCACCCAGTTGGGCAACAAAGTTTATCCAGGAAGACTAAAAACACTCTGCCCACTGGAGGGGCCCACTTTCTTTACAGGATGGCCACTGGAGGGAACATTCGACTTGGCCCAAATATACTCTACCCAGAGTAAGGTCTTTGATTTCCACCGAGGCTAAATACCGTACATCGTGGCCTGGCGATACCTGGTGGAAGAGCCACCATCGTTGCTAAAACCTCACTTTCCTCCTGCTAACAAAACCATTTCTCTCCCTTTAAAGCAGGTCAGATCTCCAAAACCAGAAAAGGAAGATGGGAGGGAGTCTGAGAAGACCATTCTACCTCCATCAAATGCAGAGGATTGGGACTTGCCTCCCTCCCCTTATCTATCTCCTGGACCTAACACCCACTTCTGAGTCTGAGACACCCTTACTAGTCCACCTCACATGCAATTGGGATCTGCCTATGGGCCCGCTGAGCAGAAAGACCGCCCTAATTCTTCTCCTTTCCTTTACCCCACTTTGCCGCATTCTACCCTCCGGTTTCAACAGCACCAATGCTGCCTCTCCGTGAAGTGGCTCCACCGGAAGGGCAAGGATGTCCCAACCTAGCCTATATTCCTTTCTCCTCTTCTGACATCTATAACTGGAAAACCCAGCATAGGCCTTTCTCTGCCTACCCCCAGGATTTGATTAGTCTCTTGGAAACTGTCTTCCTTACCCACCAGCCCACATGGGTGGACATCCAACAACTCCTTATGGCCCTCTTTAATGTGGAGGAGAGGGATTGCACTATGAGGGAAACGCATAAGGTGGTAATCAAAAGGCTTGGTTGACTTCCCTGGGAAATGGAAGACTATTATCCAAAGGAACCCCCTGCATGGGACCCAAACACTGATAAAGGTAGGGAGAGTCTCCATTCCTACCGCCAGGCTCTGTTGGGGGGACTCCAGGTGGCTGCAAGGAGGCCCATACATTTATCCAAGATTAGTGTGGTGACTCAAAGTAAGGATGAGTCCCCAGGGGCTTTTCTGGAAAGGCTTATTGAAGCCTATAAATTGTACAGCTTGATTGACCCTGAGGCACTTGAAAACCAGAGGGCAATTAACCTGGCCTTTGCTAGCCAGTCAGCCCCAGCCATTAAGAAAGAAACTACAGAAAATTGAGGGGTTTGAAGGAAAAAATTTGAATTAGTGGGCATAGCAGAAAAGATGTTTAACAATAAGGATGCACAAGAGGATGAAAGGCAGCCTAGGAAAATAGTTAAGGTTTTGACATTACATGACAGGCGGGATGAGGCCAGTGGAAAGGGAAGAGACAGGTAGGAAATGGTCAATGGAAGGAAAAGCTTAAACACAGAGAAAGCAAATGGGAAGACTTAGATTCAGATCAGTGTGCCTACTGCAAGGAGAAAGGACACTGGGCCAGGGAATGCCCTAAGAAGAAAACAGCAATACTGGCCACCAAGGACTAAAGGGGCCATGGTTCGGAACCCCTCCCTGAACCTTGGGTTAAAATTGAGGTGGAGGGAAAATTGAATTTTTGGTAGACACGGGAGCCCAATTTTCATTACTGCTAAGGCCTATGGGAAAACTATCTGGAAACCTGGGTACAAGGGGCAAATGGCACAGAAAAATATAAATGGACAACAGAGAGAACTTTGAATTTGGCCTTGGGAATCATTAAATATCGATTCCTGGTCCTTTCAATGCCGCGTTTAACCTAATGGGAAGAGACCTCCTCCACAAGTTACGGGCTGGCATTCAGTTCTCAGAGGGAGACATGACTGTGACTTTGGGGCAACCTGCTGTGCTGATGCTTGTGGGAGCAGTGGATGAACACTTCCTTTGTGAGCCAATCTCAAAACCAGAGAGACAGGAGAGGGAGGCCTTCTCCAAACCCTGCAGGTTGAGTTTCCCGAAGTCTGGGCAGAGGGAAAGCCTCCTGGCCTGGCCAAGGGAAGGCCTCCAGTACTGATAGAGTTAAAAGCGACCGCTATGGCTGTGGCTGTTCACGTCCGGGAGTACTCCCTCCCCTGGGAAGCAAAGGAAGGGATCAGAAAACACATTAACTGTATCCGAGGAGACAGATTCTAGTCCCTTCCAAGTCTCCATGGAACACACCCCTGCTGCCTGTCAAAAAGGCCGAGACTGGGGAGTACCAACACGTTCAGGACTTGCGGGAAGTTCACAAATGGGTTGAAGATATCCATCTGATTGTGTCTAACCCCTATACCCTACTCTCCCTCCTAGGCCCCAAGAGAACTCTGTATACCATCCTAGATCTCAAGAATGCATTTTTCTGCAAACCTCTG
>PITA01008681.1:36313-82799 GCA_004023965.1 Spilogale gracilis | reverse complement strand
GGTGGAAGCAGCCGAGGCCCTGGGCCTGGAGGCTGTCCAGTGAGGAGCGAGCAGCCTGGGGCGTTCCTTTGTTCCAGATGCCTTTGGACTTCACACACATTTGGTGGTTTTCCCTTAATGCCGAGGGCTCTTTCCTCCCTCCCATCGCCGGTGTTGGGCTTCCCAGGGGTTCTCATAAACCCAGGAGGCTCTACCCTCATTTTCCTATAGAACTGATTCCCAAAATAGCAAGGGAGGCCAGCTGTAGCTGATGGAACAGAAAGCAGCCGGGGCTGCGGGGGGACGAACATGGGCTCCTCTCCCGGTGCGTGAAGCCCAGCCCCGTGGGACGGAGGACGGGGCAGCCCAGCACGCGGCTTCTGCCCCACACACTAGCACTATTGCTAGCCAGTCAAAATCACAGGCAAATGATTTAAATCTTGCCAGGTCTCAGTTTTCTCACCTGTGAAATGGGCATGATGATAGCTCAAAGAAAGGCAGTGGTCCCCAGGATTTAATGAGAGCGCTAGAGAAGCACTGAGCACAGAGTGTAGACGGGCTCACCAAAGCTAGCAGTTTCAGTGCTTACTGTCTCTGCTTTGGCCCATCGCACGGGCCCCAGCCCAGTCCTCTGGGGTGTATTCGTTGGTTCCCTACCCCTTCAATGTTTGCTGACCACCCCTCCCCCATATGCCGCCATCTCTGGGATTTCACTTGGGCTCTTCCCTCCTCTGTCAGCCCTACTTGCGAGAGCTGCCTGGTCAAGACCCCACCACGCCTTGGGCTGCAGCCGATCTTCCCTCCTTCATCACAGCTGGCTGCATCCAGGAAGGCGCTCGCCACTTTGCCCCCACTCTCCATGAATCTATGTGAGGGGAGGCAGCATCCTGAAGCCCACTGTGTCACGGGGCCGCTCTGGAGTTGCCAGCGCAGTGCCCAGACAAGCGGTGTGACCTTGGCTTGCTTGTGCCTCGGTTTCCCTGCATGTCCCATGGGGATAACGCAAGCAGTGTACTTTGTTCACGGGGCTGTTGGAAGACTCATCAAGCACAGACAATGCCGCTCGACACGTCTGAAAGGCTTGCCAAAGGTGGGATACTTCTATCAGGGGCACCTGGGTGGCTTAGTGGGTTAAGTGTCTAACTTAGGCTCTCAGGTCATGATCTTGGGGTCCTGGGATTGAGCCCTGCGTCAGGTTCTCTGCTCCATGGGGAGTCTGCTTCTCCCTCTCCCTCTATGCTTGCTTTCTCTCTCTCTCAAATAAGTAATAAAATCTTCTAAAAAATAAATAAAATAATCTCCAAAAACATGACTTTTAATGGTTGTGTAGCCTTCTATTGTATGGGTAGACCCTAATTTATTGAACCATTCCCTTGCTATTGGTCATTTAGGCTAGTTCCGCTCTTTCACTCTTGTAAATAATACTGTAATGAACATTTTGTATATAAATCCTTTTGTTTATCTCTGATTGCTTTCTTCGAAGAACTCCCCAAATCTTGTGTGTCTTAGAACAAAACCCTATCCCCCAGACTTCCCAATGATACCCTCTGAAATAAAAGCAAAGCCTATTTTCCATCAGGGAAAGCAACACATGGAACACGTTAACCAAGAGGTGGTTCAGGAGGATGGTAGAAATAGGTTCAAGATGGGTTTGGATCCATTTCAGGATGCCTGACACAGAGTCAATTACACAGCTCCCCTCGAGCCTCCTTCCCGAGAGAGGCAGAGGCTGACCATCAGGGACCACTGACTTCTTCCCTTCATGGAGATCCAAAGGGCTTTGATGTCCTTTGGCTTGGAGAAGCAGCAATGATCCATCAATAAATGAAGCCGGGGTGTGTGGACAACTCCTCCAACCAGTAGGGGCTGATATCGCCCGTCTCTGCCGTCCAGCTGGGCCTGGGCTTTCCCGCTAACAAGGACCTCCTTTGTTGTTGTCTTAACACTTTGGCTTACATTTTATATATTTCTCTTGCCTGTTTTTCTTTCCTTCCTCCCACCTGTACACTTTTCAGAACCACGATGGGTTGCCATTTATTCATCCATTCATTTGGGAGAAATCCGTTGCATTCTTCCCTCAAGCCAGATGTCAAGATTGTTTTCAGACTTTCTAAGACCTAGACACACTTGCTTTGGAAGCTCCAGCTCACACAGATCGCCCCCTCCCCTGCCCCATGTGTGGATGGGGATCAAACATATTGCAATTCACCCATATTCCTTACTAAGTGTACTTTTCCTGCAAAGAAAAATAAAGATTATTTTTATAACTTCGCTTTTGAAATTATTTGGCTACACGTAACCCATCCGATCTACGCCTGGCTTTGACTTCTCAGCAGTTGTGGGGTACTCGAGAATTCTTGCAAAGTGAGGAAATCTAACCTGCACATCGTTTTCAAATATAATGAAATTTTTATGAATTTTTATGAATACTAAATGAAACCGTTAATGCGGTTGATGTAATACTTTGTTTTGGAGACGTTTCATTAAAATTTTATTAATTTCTATTGCAGAGTTTTTCCTTCGTGTTTTGGGTCCAACAATTTTGTTTTCAGGTCAAACTTTTTTAGGGATCTCTGAAAAGTTCCCAGGCCCGACGGTGCCCCACTGGCTAGCAGAGCCTTATCAAGTCGGACACGGAGAAAAAAAGAGTTGATACAGTTTTTACAGAGTTCCCAGGCCATCAAGGGACAAGTTGGCTGAAGTCCTTCCATGCGAGTAAGTATTGCCGTAATGGAGTATGAGTCGGGCATGGGGAAGGTCTCATCTGCTCTAAGTGGGGGCCTCAGGGAGTCGAGGAAGACTGAGAGCAGGCGTGCCCAAGGCAGAGTGGGCATGGCAAACAGTTTTCTAAGCAGGTTGCAGAAGGGAAGGATGTTGCGGGCAGAGGAAACGCATCCCTGGTGGGGAGAAGAGCCTGCGTGGGAACCGGTGGGCCGACCCCCCCAGCTCTGCCCACACTGCTTGCTGGGGCCTTGTTTTTCCGACCAGCAGTTCTGGCATTATCCAGAAGGTTGTGAGAAATGCAGTTTCAGGCCCCTCAGCCCCCCTTCATGTTAGTGGGATCCCTGGATCTGAGCTAGGTCTCCTCAGGGCTTGGGGCCACCGGAGCTGGGGAGGGCAGCTGGTGCTCCGCCCGTGCAGCGGCAGCGCTAGGCGGGAGGTGGGAGGGAGGCAGGGCTCCAAAAGATGTTTTTTCAAGTTTGGCCTGCGAGTGCGTCTCTGGGGGCCCAGACGGCTCAAGCATTGCCGGAGGGTTGAGGTTTTTCTGTTTAAAGCCTCCTGCATGCACTGGGCCCGCACTGTCGTTTCTGCTGGCCTCCGCTCCACACAGCCCGTCTAGCCTCGGGGCTCCCTGAGCCAGCACACCACCGATTACGTAATAGATTTAGGCTGCCTGTGATTTATTCCTGGGAGTAATTGATCGCGTTAGGATGAGCAGGGGAAGCACCAGGAAGGGATGGAGAAGAAGCATCGATAGCCCGGGGACGGAAACCTGCAGCAGTCTGCTAATTACACGACTGTCTGAGGCGGCTCGTTCAACGCCACGGCCCCTCTTGCTGCAGCCCACCGCCCGCTCCCCTGCCCCATGAGCGGACGGCCTTTCTGATGAGTGAGGGCTAGTGGAAGGAGCCGGAGCCTGAGCCAGGAAACTTAGCTTCTAGGCCAGGTTTGGGGCAAAGAGCGTCTCTCTGGGCCTCAGTTTTATGGACTGTGAAATGGGAAGGCTGGATCAGTGGTTTCCAAACATGGCTGCTAATGGAATCACCAGGGACATTTTAGAAAACATGAGCTCCAATGTTGCTGGTACAGCGGGTGCAGAGGGAGGCCAGGAGCCTGAGTGGTGACAAATGCCTCCTGTGATTCTGAAGCAGTCGGGCAGTTGGTCCGATGGAAATGGGGGAACCAAGGGGTTGGAAAGATAACCTTAAATCTCCTGTCTTGCTCTGACCTTTTTGGACCACGGGTAAGGCTGGACTTTGCCATGTCCTCTTCAGGGCATGGGGACAGTCCTGTGGAAAAGAGACTAGTCTTCTCCTGGACAGTTCGCTAGGTAAAAGCAGTTTCTCCCTGGGCCCTGCCTAGTCTACCTAGTGAGGCTCTCCGAGCACTGCAGCCCGGTGAGCAGAAGACCTGCGTTCAAACCTGCTGCTCTTACTAATAGGGGAACGTCGGGCAAGTCACAGGAGCAACACGAGTCTGTTTCGTCGTCTGCAAGATAGAGGGTCAACAGTAACTCCGGCCATCCCCCAGCCCAGCTGGGAGCATTAAATGGAACCACTTGAAGCCCATTCTCTGTGAGTGGTCACACTTTGTGCAAACTGTCCCCCTCATCCCAGCCGCCCCCAGCTTCCTGCCCTGGGACCCGGTGGGAGCCAGGTTGGCTGAATGTTAACATCTCTCCCTGCGATGGAAGCAGGACTTGGAGGGTCTGCTGCTGCCCTGGGCCAGAGGGCCATTGAGGAGATCACCCAGTTTTTGGTTCTGGTGGAAGCTTCTAGAACTCCTCCATGCTGCACAGCCAGCTGCTCAGCGAGGTGCTTTCATGTTTTCTCTCATCGTTTGGAGCCTTCCTTGATTGGCCCTAAGTGGACAGATACCTGTGTGCCGGCTAGCCCGGGAGGCTGAAGCCAGCTCTAGGGGGACTAAAGTCTTTACTGTCCACCCCCTTCTTCATCACCTTCATCCAAGGCCCCTTCACTTGTTCTCATAGCAGCCAGAGAAGTCCTCTCATGGTGTAAAATCCGTCATGCCATTAATTTTGACGAGCTTCCCATTCTCACCGACTGAGATCCAAACAGGCGTGTGAGGGACGCCCTGGAATGGCTTCTATTCTCTCCGCAGGACGTCACACTTGTCCCGCTGGTTTCCATGGCCCAAAACAACCTGGCTTCCGTCTCTCCTTACTCGCTTTGTGAGGCAGGGACGTTGCCGTGTGTTCTCCCAACCTGTTACTGTCTTTCCGCGCACGTGGCCACACCCCGTCTGCCCCCCTCTTCTGCGGGGAGGCAGGACCAGATCTTTTCCCTGTAGTCGCTGAGAAAAGGGTGCAAGTGACCCACACTCTCTCTGGCCTAGGCCCCCAAATGTCCTAAGAGCTTTTTCTTTTAGGCTGCATGCAGAGGATATAATGGACCACTCCAAGGAGACCTTAGGGGAGAGCAGGGAGCTTGGATTTTGACTCACTGAGCTTAAGACCACCCAGCAAATACCAGATTGGTTCTGACAAGAAGAAAGAATTAACCTATATTGTCTGAAATCACTGCACTTTGGGCTTATGTGCTCTAATGGCCTGATTCCTGGCCGGTTCTCAGTTCCTCAAATATGTTAAGATTCATCCTGCTTTTTGCCAGGCTGTTCCCTCTGCCTGAAATGCTTTTCCCTATCATTCCTTACATGCTTGTGTCTTTTTAAAATTACTGCCAACTCTTAGCTTGTATTTGTGTTCTCGTTTATTTTCTTACAGAGCTTCTTACGACTTCCGTGTCCGTTTTCTTAAATTTGTTTCCCGTCATGCTCTCTCCCCAGAGTATAAGCTCCCAAGGGCAGGAATCAAGTTTGTCTCACTCCCCTGTGCATATCTGATGCCTAACAAAGTGTCTGACAAAAAGTAACCATTTAACAACTATTAGCTGATGGATTAAATGAATGAATGAATCAATTATGTATGTTTCAGTTCTATTCAAATATTTACTGGGCACCAACTTTGTGGCATGCACTTTACACACATATAAATTAGCATTCTCTACTCAATTCCTCATTAAAATCCTAGTGGGGAGGTAAGATCATTCTCCTCCCTTTCCATATAAGGATCAGGAGGCATCGCTGGCAGCCATGACCCGGATCCTGCGCCACGGCAACGTCCCATCACCATCGTCCTTCGGAAAGATAGGTCCTATGATCTCCAATTTACAAAACGAGAGAGGCTCATGCTCAGACCTACGGAGTCGCTTTCCCAAGGCCACGCAGCTAATGAGGTCATGGAGCTGGGATTTAACCCCAGGCCCAGGGGGAGGGAGTGGAAGAGAATGGAGACACGCCTCTTTTACAGGGCTATTCCTCCTGGCTCATCAGAAGTCCCCAAAGAATTTCCTGAACGTGGGTGAAGATGCAGACGTGGAATTCATCCAGAGTCCCCGCCCCCTGAGCTTGGTTTGCAAACGGCGATATTATTTCAAATGCAGGACCCATTCTCTCCCCTGGTGCCTGGGATTCGGGGGCACCATTCCGCGTCCTGGGAATGCAGCTCCTGTGACCTCGGATGAGCTGGACTGGGCTGGCCACCACCGATAAGCTGGAGGCATGAGTGCCCAGGTTCATCTGGGGAGAGCAGCCGGGGCTGTTGATAGGCAGAGAAAATCTGTGATTAATTATGGCAGATGAAAGTATGAAGTAATGACTCCTTCTCGAGGCCCAGGCAAGCTGAAGAGTCTCGCTCTCTGGATGTGTCTGGAGACGGCACAGCCTCCTCGGAAAGCAGCAGTAAACTTTAATGGCTGCCAGCTCTGTGACTTGGTGGGCTGCGGATTGGATGGTGCATGGAACTCATGAATCCTCCGGGGTGGGAGCTAATTAGGGAGCAATTTTTCAATTACGGAACACTGAGCAAGCCTCTCCCCGGACCCCCACACCATCCCTGAATGGATACACTCCATTTGTCTGTTTTCCTTTATTTCTTAATCATTTGATGATATGACAGCAATTATTTGTCATTTGGAAGGGAAAATCGTCACGGAGCTATTGTTTGCCTCTTGAAACCCCAGCTCTTCTGTAGAGATGGTTTACATTTGATAAATGTTTTGCATTCCTGCCACGCCTCGCGCCTCGCCCACTCCCACGGGCGGGGGGGGGGGGGGGTTGGGGTTGGTGTGGCAACAGGAAAACATTAGCCTGTGACGCTAGCCTGCTCTGATTGAAACGCCATTTGTAGAAAGGCCTGGAAAAGAGCAGGATCGAGTTTAAAAGAGCCGCAGTCCAGAGTTCCAGGCCCACCCACGTCACCTGGGTTGAGGCTGTGGGACACTGGCCTGGGGAAATGTGGTCACTTCTCTGAGCTAATAAGCCAGCATCAGAATCAGGAATGCAGAACAGAAATGGAGCACAAAGGAAAAAGGCAAAGAAGAAAGCCACACTCCGCCAGAAATGGGAAAACTTAAATGACTTTGTTTAAATGTCATGGTACTCTCAAAGCCCTGTTCTCATATGTATGCAAGTTAATTAAATGGAAAAATGTCAAATTAGTTGCTTAAAATATTAATGGCAGGAATTATCCCAGATTCTAGAGCAGGCAAAGTAGAGGAAATGAACCTTTTAGGACTTAACCCTTTTTTGGGTCATCTTACTCTTACAAAATAGAGCTTTCTTTCAAGCACGAGAAGAGCAGGCACGACTAAAGGGTTTTGCGGGTTTCACGAGCTTTCCAGTGGGTTTGCAACCTGCCATTCTGTCTGTGATGCAGAACTCTCTAGTGCCGTTCTTCTGCAGCATTGGCTCCACGTGGGGGATTGGAGGTTTCCGGAACGGGCCAATGATCGTGACTGTGTCCCGGTGGTCTTTTCTGGAGTCTGGGTCATTTGCCAATTTTTCTTTTGGTTTTTGAAGGACATTTTGGTTTAAAGACCACGTTACAGTGCGAACCTGCAGGAGATGGTACATGGAGGGTCATCAGTTTTTTCAGTAGTGTTTCTTCAGTACCGAGGAAGTCCAAAGACTGCCCAGCAAAATGGTGGGAAAAGGGAGAGTCCCAGGCTCAAGGGCTTTGGCCCTGGCCGGGAGAGGCCACAGGGCCCTCAATCTAGTCTCGTGCTAGTGCGTAGTGGAACTGAAGCCCCGAGAAAACAAGGAACATTCCAAAAACCACACAGCTACCAAGTGGTGATAAGGCTCAGTTGTTCATGCAGCCGAGTTCCTGCCCATCTCCCCCAGGGACTTCCGTATATCTGGGGACGGCAGGACAAGTGGACACAAGCCCGTGCAGCAGCATGCTTACGGTAGAAGCACGGGCAGAGGATGGAAAGCAGGGGTGCCCTTATCAGGGAGACCTCCCCCCATCAGCCAACCAGCACTTACCGCGCCCAGCGGCGGCCAGTCCCCCCCACCCCACCGAGCTGGCAAAGGCAGGCAGGCCAGCATGGCAAGTGCTGTCTGTTGGGAAATTATGGCTGCTCACCATCCAGACGCACCTAAAATCACTGTGGGGAACTTGATAGGTTCAACCCTGACAGACGTTATCCCTCTTTTAGGAAAGTAGGAGAACCTCTAAGCCAAGGAAATGGCTGAATAGGATCTGCGGGAATTGATCATCGTACAGAAGGCAACGGGATATTGGTTTACTAATAATTGCAAATTAGCGATAGAAATACCAAATAACAGGGATAGGGCTCAATTTCAATGATGTCCTCAGAAGGCGGGAGGAGATATTCTGGGATGCTCTGTGGGGAAAAGAATTCCAAAAAACTTAGGGAAAACCTATCATCCAGAGAGGTCAGCTGAACCACGGACCTGAATACATCCCATTTTAATCTCCGTAACCTATGAATGCTACCTTCTATGGCAAAAAGGACTTTACAGATGTGATTCAATTAAACACCTTGAGATGGGAAGATTATTCTGGATGATTCGTTTGGGCCCAATGTAATCACAAGACAGAGATGGGAGGGTCAGAGTGAGGAGGAAGAACTGTCATATAACAGAGGGAGACGCACTTCGAAGACAGAGAGAGGAGCCCTGAACCAGGTGGCCCCTTGAAGCTACAAAAGGCAAGGTGGCGGGTTCTTCCCTGGAGCCTCCAGAAGGAAGTGGCCCTGTCAATATCTTGACTGCACCCCAGGAGACAGATTCCAGAGCTGTAAGAGAATAAATGGGCACAGCTCTAAGCCACTCAGTTTATGGTCATTTGTTACAGCAGCAACAAGAGACCGATACAGACCATGTCTGCTAAGAGCTACTGTTTCATTCCTTGGCCAGAAGAGGTTGGGTAGGGCAAAACTGGTTCAGATTATAGGTTGCTTTTAAGTGTCTTTATCAGCGGCATTCTGGGAGAGTGGCTGCTAGTGGTGTGCTCTTTTCATGGCAAAGGCAAAAATGGGAGAGAAAACTAGCAGGCGCTTGCCATGTCCATGGCCATTTCAGCTTCGAGACCCCCACTTCTGCCCTTTTCCATGGGTCACGTGGCCAAGCTGAACACGCAGGGGACCTGGAGCTACACACCGCCTGGTGTAGGGGAGGCACTGCAGAATCACAGAGCAGAGGCCCAGGACGTATGACCCTCACGCTGGGGGAGGGGTAGTAAATAGCTGGGACCCACTGTGCTCTCCGTAAAGGTCCATAATGCACGTTAACACATGGACTGCTCTGAGAAGTCCCGTGGAAAATCAGCCTGTGTGACCCTGTTTACACTGTGTCCCCCAAGCTTCTTGGAGAACAGAGCCCGGCTGTCCTCTTACCCGGTTACTATTTTGAGACATGCTCATGGAGTTCAAGGGAGGACCAGACAATGGGCTTGACTGGGCCTTGAGGAGTGGATTCAAGCACGTTTATCACTGATAGAGCAAGATTGAAAATTTTTTTCTGTGGGTTCATGTCCCCTATCCTCAAGGGACCCTTTCTCATGAGAGTTTTATCAAATACTCCATCCCCTCATGGACGAGAAGAGCCCAGAATGGCTTCTGTGTTGTCTCAAAGAACAAACACACATCACTGTCTGGGAGTCCCTTTCTGTATTAGCCCAAGGGCCCATTGGAAAGTTCCCGAAAGGTGGGCGCTGACCTCTCATCCAACTGGAACCATCTCCGGTCAACTGGGCTTCCGGCAAATAAGCATGGATTTGGGAAGCGTTGGGATGGGAAACAGACGGAGGTGGGTGCAACAGGTTTCCCACCAGAGCTGATCATCAGGCCGGCTACTCGAAGTTTCCCCCTTCCCGTGAGCACCTAGACCAGCAACTGGCAGAGGAGTGGAAAACAAGTCTCCCAGTGTAGATGCTGTCAATTCCAACCCATGCAGGTGAACAGAGCCACTGACTCCACGAGGCCCCCAGGGCAAAGAGGGGAACCTCCTGCCTGCAGGGGTGGGGGCTCCACTGCTTTGAGAAACAGGGGTGAGGAGGACACACTATCCCTGTGCCCTGCCTGCCTCCGCGCTGTCCGGGGAGGGCTGTCCACTCTGTGGGACGATGACTTATTTGACACACTTAATTAGCCTATTTCCATGTAACATGTTTTAACGGAGGCCATTACAGCCTAATAAAAGGAAACAATAGTGCCATAAATCCCAGGATCAATAGAAGGGAGAGCAGCGAGGCTGAGAGAGGCTTCCTCTGAAAGACCCAGAGAGGCTTCATGAATGCAATTCCGCTTGAAATTGAAGGATGAGGGGAAAGAATGTGTGCCGACTCATCCGCTCACCCACTCACCCATGCTTTCAGCAACTATTTAGAGGGGGGTGACTATGGGCCAATCTCTCCCAGGATGCCCCTCAGAGGCAAACAAAAGGCACAGCCTGGTGGAGGAGAAAGACATAAGAACAAGAACATCCTCATTCAGTGTGGCTGATGTTATGAGTGAGAGCGGAAAGAGAGACTTCCTGGAGCCAGGGTACTCAAATGGGTTTTGAAGGACAAACAGGAGTTTTCTGGGTGGAGAAGGGAGTGGGGGAGGACAACGCCAGGAGCAGGAGGACCTCGTGGAGAGCACAAGAAAGGGGCATGGTAAGTTTGGGAACAAAGAATGTGAAAGAAGCAGAGAGAGGCTGTGGCTGGAGAGGTATATTGAGGCACGGTGGAGAAGAGCCTACTTTGCCAAGCTGGATTTGGGATTCTTTGGAAATTCAGAGAAGTTGAAGGAGATTGGAAGGCACAGTTATCAGAAACAATTACTGCAGAGAAAACTTATTGTCTTGCTTTATCAGGGACCCCTGAAGGACTGGCCGAGAGCCCTGCAGCTTTGCGGGAGCCACAGTCCCGTCTCCCAGGCACACTTGGGAGGGACGCTGCAGCCACTTCTGCTTCTTACCCAAGCGGAAGTGTCGCCCAGCCCTGAGATGAGCACAGCTTCAATTCTCAGCTTTGGAGGTGGTACTGGAGGGTGGGAGGAAGACAGCAGAGCTGCAACCTGTCCATTCCCTGGGAAGGAAGGGGCTCTATCAGGAGCAGCTGCAAAGGCATTCTAAGGGACACACGAGACGTCCACAGTCCGGGTGGCTCTGGGAGACACGGTCAGCTCTGTGTGAGGCAGCACGCCTGTGTGGGGGGCATGCCTGTGGCTGGTTAGCTGGGTGATAACAGCCTCACGTGGTAAGGTCAAGGCCGCCGGCTTGGTCTGCCTCTCTGGTGGCGATAATCAGAAATCACACAAGTCCGTGTGTTGTATTCAAGAGGAGAACTAGATTCTTAGCTTGGCCATCAGCCAGTAATTTCACTGCAGACTACTCACTCCATCCATCTGAATTTCAGTTTCTTGATGGTAAATGAGTTTTCCTCAATAGCTCTCTCCTTCACCAAAGCATCCAATCAAGCCCAGTGGATTTTACCACCCAAAATATGTGTCCTTCCCCCAGGTGAGGCCACCGTCATATGTTGTCCCTTGGGAACTGTCGGAATCCCTGAGTTGGGCTTCTGACTGGCCGTCCCACCTCCTCTGTTCAGCAGTGTCCTCACCAGGTCTCCGAGGAGCCACATATGTCTACACTGCACATTCTTCTTTGATGGAAACGACCCAGATGTCCACCAGCTGATGAATGGAGAAACCAAACGTGGTATGTTCATTCAATGGGATATCAGTTAGCTGTGAAAAGCAATGAAAAGTAAGGCTATAACATCACTGAACCTTGAAAACATTATACTAAGTGAAAGAAGCCAGGCACAAAGGGCCATATATTATAGGTCCTATTTATAGGAAATATCCAGAATAGGCAAATCCAGACAGGCTGAAAGTAGGGCTGGGGCAGGATGGGTAAATGGGAGGTTGTAGTCAAAGGGTATAGGGTTTCTTCCTGAAGAGATGAAAATGTTCCAAAATTGATCGTGGTAGAAGTTGCAGGACTCCGGGAGTATGATAAAAGCCATTAAATAAGTGAATTATGCTGTATGCAAATTAAAGATTTTCAGCTCCCGGCCATACAAAACAAGCTGCAGACCACATTTGGCTCACGGGCTATTGTTTGTTGACACAGAGGTTTATATTCCTGCCAAAATGTACGGTCTAAACTATGGCTCTGATTTTGTCACTCTCCTGTCGGGAAATCTTCAATGGCTCCCCATTACCCAGAGGATAAAGAACTAATTCTTTGGCTCTCACACCTGCTCTTCTACACTCTGTCCTCAGCTGGTCTTTCCAGTCTCCTGTTCTTCCCTCCCTCTCCAGTTGCAACCACACGAGTGACTCTTCATATCCACTGACTTCCCTTCGATCTGGTTTCTGTCCTACCCTCTGCCTTCAGGATTCTGGAACGTTCTTACTTATTTCTCAAATGTTCACTCAGGTATCCCTTCCCTTTATGGCAAAAATGGGGGAATGGATTGCTACTCCAGCATCATGTGGTCTTGGATGATAGTTATTTGATTAGATACATGCTTCCCTTGAGAGGGCTGTGAGCTCCTTGGTCCCAGCAAAACAAGAATCATGCCTTTTCTTCTCAGCCCAACCAGGGCTCGGCACAAGTTCCTGGCATGCAATCAACATTTAGTAACTGCTTTCTTGAAATGAATTGAAGCCTGGTGAGAAGCAGACGAGCTAAATGGTATCAGAGGAATTCAGCAGCATCTCTGCAGAAGAGGCTCCTGGAGGGTATCTAGGAACCCAAGCCGCACGTTTCCTGTGATCAGACTCACTGGAGCCCTCCGCCAAGGAGGGGCCGAGGCTCCTCTCGAGTCTGAGTGTCCACCCTCTCCCCCACCCCGCCCACAGGGGCTCTTCTGTGCACACCTCCGTGTTTTTCCACCATCCCTTCCAACGTTAACACTCTGAGAATCGAGGCAGCTTGCCACGGGCAGGTTTTCGAGCCATCTCCTTGGCTCAGCTCGCGCAAACATCCCGGCAGCCAACGGGCCCGCTTCTCCTCTCTCCCTCCCGACTTGGGCACTCTCGAGCTCCCTAGAAGGGGTCAAATACCTCGGGAGTGGCCGGAGGGGCAGGCCAGCACCCCTGGGCACGGCTGGCTGTAGGGACAGAGGGTACAGCCCAGCCCATGGCGCAGCTGGAGCGGGAGGCTGGACCCCGACTCAGACTCGGATCCCCCAGGTTGATTTATGGTGCTGCGTACTTGTTGCACACAGGTTTTTCCTATGCCTGGGAACACCCCAGGCTGCCTGTGGTTTTCTCTTTCTTTTGCGCGTGCGTGCGTGTGTGTGTGTGTGTGTGTGTGTGTGTGTGTGTGTGAGAGAGAGAGAGAGAGAGAGAGAGAGACAGAGACGGAGACAGAGACAGAGAGAGACAGAGAAAGAGAAAAAGAGCTATTTCTGAGCCAGATTCAGGATCAAGGTCCTTATAGGCTGCTAAATAATTAAAGAAGATTCTGGATCACACGAAGACACGTTCCTTCTGTGCAAGCACGCATGGAACCGGCAACCGCTCCGTGGCCTGTCACCGAGCTCCCACTATGCGCCAGCCCCTCGCGCTGTTGTGCGGGGCAGGAACTCCATACAGTGGGGGGGGGGGGAACTGTCCTTGTGTGCAGGATGAGGGAGCCGTGACTGGAAGAGGTTCCAAGGCGTGCCTAGGGCCCCGTCAGCAACAGCGCATCCGAGACTCAGAGTCTGGCCTTCGTTTTTGCTGCCTTAGCCCTCGACCCTTCCCCTCCTTTGGCCAGACACCGGACCTTCGCCATCACAAACATGCAGTCCCCGCCTTCTCAGAACTCGACTGGAGTTTTTACGGTGTCATTTGCCACCAGGCTTTGTGGATGGCTTGACCAAGACTGACGAAACTCCGAGCTAGTTTTTGGGCCCATGTCTATGCTTTTGTATGGATTCTCTGACTTCCTAGGCTGCAGATCCGTCGTTCCACTATGTCTCATTAGCAGAAGAAGTGCAGGACTCTGGAGGTCAAGCACCATGCCCAAGGTCAACTAGCTGCTGGATGTCGGGGCTGGGATGCGGGCCCTTGTCTCTTACATCTCAGCAGAAGCCCTTTCTGGCCGGCGGTGCTGCCTCCTCAATACGAGCTCTGTTTCTCCACCGAGATTTTTTGGAGCCCGTCTCTCATCACTTCTACATCAGCAGTGCATCGGGCCCCTCCCCACGTTAGGCTGTGTTTGTATCTTTGTGGCGCTCTCTTGTCTCCGTGGGCGGAAACAGCCCAGCAGATCAGGAACCAGACCATGCAGGGTCTGTTCCTGGTCTCCATGGGGCTGGTTTCCAAAGGCCTCAAGTCCTCGCCCAAGCCGGCCCCCGCAAGGACAGCAGCGCAGACTGGAGGGGCCTTCCCTGCTTTAGAGAGGAGGCCTGGAGGCCAGAAAGGACAGAAGTGACCAACCCATACCCACAAAGAGATTACAGTCCGTGGAAGCCCAGAAACCGTTGCCCTGGCCGCATGGTGAGCTGCAGGGTTGAGGAGACATTCATCTCTTCCTGTGGGTCCTCATGAGCAGGGAGGCAGATGCCAGCTCTTGTGAGGAAGCACATCCTAATGTTCAGTGTTGTTTGAACAGCGAGAAGATTCTCTGAGAGGTAGTGAGCTTCCTTTGGCAGGAGATGACCAAGTAGAGGCTGCATACATTTCTCCCCAACGTGGAGCAGGGTTCAGATTTAAGAGAGCTCAGGGACTTCTGGGCCTGCCCGAAGGATCCAGGCCCAGGATCCAAGACCCTTGCCTTTGCTTCTGGGAGAGTCGGGAAGCAGAAGGGGTGTGGTAGAGCTTCAAAGGTGGAAAAGGCCTTCTGCCTCAGGAAGTCTCATTGTTAGCCATCAACAATTTTGTGGGATGCCCTCTGAAATGTAGGTCTGGGCCTTGTTATTTAACCTCAGCCTCTAGGGGGTTGTCTGACTAGATGAAAGACCACTTAGGGGGTGTTGCAGGACCTCCTTCTGGGGAAAGGGGCCCAGGAGACGGGCGGGGATTGTCCCAGACACTCAGTTGGAATTGATGGGGCGGATGAAAGTGCAGGAAATGGCCCCGCATTCAATTCTGGGGAGCAGCCTGGAAATCTTCATGAACCGGCTCTGGGCCTCAGCATCCAGGGGTCCTCGAAGGCTAGGATGCGGGGCGGTGAAGCAGGTCAGGATGTCTCTCCGGGCTCGGCCTTTTAGGAGCTGTGTGGTTGGGTGAGTCACGTGGCCTCTGAGTGTGGGTTCTTGCTCTAGGCAACAGTGGTAGTGACCCCTCCCTCCCCGGCATGGTGAGCGCTCTCCGAGAGCAGGTGTGCGATGCTCCTAACACCAAGCAGGGGGCGGAAGTGGTTTGAATCCCACAACTTGATTTACTGAGGGTGTAGTCACTCTTCGAAGTTTCTTCCTCAGGTTGGGGCCGGCCTAGACCAAGTGTGGTTTCCTCTCTGTGCGTGCGTGCAAGTGTGTATGGGTGTCGGTGGTCTGCTCTGTGCTCGCTCGTGTCCACCTGCAGGGCCCGGGACTCTCAGGCCTGCCCAACACGCCGAGACGTGCTGGGACCCTCCGCCCAGACACACGCCTTCCACAGTGAGACCCCGTGGGGTACAGCTCACAGGCAGGTGGAAATGGAGTGGGGGTGTCACCCCTGGAAAATCAAATAATGGTGCAAGCCACAGAAAATAAAACCACGTAAGCCATAGAATTCTTTTCGTGTTAATTTTGACTCTCACAGACTTTCCTGCGTCTTTGATGCCTGATGTTACCTCCGCGTGAGCACCTGGTATAAGTCCAGGTCTGATTTGACACCACAGCTGCTAAGTTAATTATTTTCTTTCTCTCTAGGTTCTTCCAAAGAGCACCTTGCTTTCCAGACTTTTTGCCCCCACGAACCTTCAAGAATCGCTGAGAGTCACCGCTCTGAGAGGAAGATTTTTCTTCAGCAGACGAGAGACTTGGGATCTAGATGTGGTTCTCCAGCATCCCGGCTTTGACAAAGCTGCCTTACCTCACCAGGCCTTGGTTTAGCAGCTCCGTTTGGAGAATCGCAGCGCCTGCCCCATGTTACATCTCTCAGGCGAAATAAGGCTCGCGGGGATGGAAATGCTGGGAAAGGCTAAGCCACTCCGTTCCAGCTGATTCTCACCTAAAGGAATTCCACAGGGAGTCCGCCAAGACCCCGTGTAAGTGTCGCCATAGGCTCTAGGACTTAGAGAGGGCCGGATCCTCTGCCCTCATGAGCTCACAGTCTGTCCTTGCTTCTAGAAATGGGCTCCCAGTCTTTGTGCCTAGCTAGCGTAGACTATCTGCCCGCAAGGCCTCACCCTTTCCTCCCCCCACATATTCACTCTGTCGGTGTGTGGAGCAGGCGGGGCTTTGTGTGCCCTCTTGTCCATGTGGGATTTAGGGCCATTGAAGCTCAGAGGAGTGACCGAGTAACTGAGACCCCATCGCAAGATGGCGGCCGCCGGGAGAACAGGTCTCCGGCCTCCTTTTTCTCTTTTCTTCTTTTTAAACAGACTTAATGTACCTTTATTTTCAACCCATGGGACATATAGTATCAAGATTTGGCACCGGACAAATGATGTTCATTAAGCCAAAAAGGGGGGAACAAAGGGAACACTTGATGTTGTTTTGACTGCACTGTTTAAAATATCAGTATGCAGATTTGATCACCAAAAAAAAAAAAAAAATCCAAGTTGTGTTTATCAGGGACTTAAATTGAGCCTAGGACTTTCTCAAACTTCAATTAGAAAGAAAACACCACATACAAAAATCTCCAGGAAACACAGACTAAGAGTTCTTGGGCTGCTGAGGCGTAAGGGCTCATTCCCCTTGTGCCAAGAGAGGTGGCATCTGGCCGTGCCGCACTTTGTGCAGGCCGCCAACCTGCTCACTGGTGACACTATGGAAAGGTGGCTAGGACAGGACTAACCTGCGGGGACCGAGGGAATACGTGCGAAGGGAGCACGTCGCGTACATGTTTCCTTGCCGGCGATGAGCTGCAAAGCACAACGACCGGGGAAGCTCGGCGCAAGTGGCCTGCAATAGTCACTGCGTCACTGAGGGAGCAGGAGGAGCGGCGGGTCTGGCGCTGGAGTTTCACCAGCGCGGAGACTCAGAACTAGCGAGGGAGGGCATGTCAGCGGGGTCCTTCCCAGCTTCCGTGGACCCAGCCTGGAGGGCCCAGTGTCCGCGGTTACGTCCACGTCGTCCAGGGCCCGAGCAGGCAAGAGTAGGGTCAGTGTGCCCGGACCACCTCCCGGCCCGCCCTCCTCAGGGGAAGACACGGCCTTTGCTTCAGGGCTTTCCAAGACTGTGTCCTTGAGTTCTTCCACGGAGGTCACCGAGTGGAGACCTGTGGGCTCTATGTGGGCTGCAGACAGGTTGTATTTGATGGGATTTTTCCTTCGGGAACTGTGACAGCTGCAGCATTGAAACACTGGGTGTTTTCATGTTAAAAAAAAAAAAATCTGGCTTTTCTTGGGAACTTGGGAAATGTGGCCACACTGGGCTGAGTTCCCCATGACCACATCGCCCGAGCTGGTCGCGTCCCCACCGCCCTTTAGCCAAAAGCATGGTTGCCTTTCCCCTCCCAGCGGCTGTCACTCATTCTCACTACCTCTCCTGGCCCAGGACGAGCGCATCTGCGACCCAGGCCCGAGTCCGTCTTTATTTTATAGGCGAGGACACTGAAGACCTCGTTTAAAAGTCATGGAAATGGAAGCCGTGCGAGTACTTCCCCCCAGCTTTGTATTTGTGGTCCTGTCCCCCAGGAACCCCTCCAGGGACCCCCCCACCCTTTGAAGCAGCTCCAGGCTCTGCTGGCCCCAAACAGCCGGGCCAAGAGGACAAGGCAGAGAGGCTGGCCCTCCCCCCACCCCCGCCCTGCAATGCGGCCCCTCCCCCTCCGCCCCCCTCCCCCCAGAGCCATAGCGATTTCCAGATTAAAGATTCTAGGCAGGCTGGGGCGTATTTCCCACCCAGTGTCTGGGGCCTATTTTCTCCTTCAAGTCATTACAAGTTCGAAGTCTCTAGCAACCCAGGGGCTCGGAGGCGGAGCTGCCTTCCCTGACGGCCCAGGCTGTTTAGACACCAGGTTTTCTCTGTTCCTTTTCCATATGCCCCCCCCCTAGCCTTTGGTCTGGGCTCAGCTTGTCAACATTAAATAAGCACTTTTTGTGGTTCACTCATAACAACTCTTTAGATCTTGGAAGCCAGGCTGCGGAGCTCTGCATACGCCTAGATCTCATTTTCACACGACAGGCTGCTTAGCAGATGGGGGCCCAGACCAGCCTCCAACATTTAGCAGAGAGTTAAGATGTGGGAAACTAGGTGGCTTTTAACCAGCCCGGACTGCTGCCAGCAGTCAACCTTAGAGAATTTTCACAGGGAGAAGGAAAAAAAATAAAATAAATTAAAAAAATAAAAACCCAACAACAACAACACACACACAAAACCAACAAAACCACAGTTTTCCTTGCTCCCCCAAACCAGATGGCAGATGGTATGGAACCAATAAAACACAGATTCAAACGTTTGTTTATTTAACTTTGAATGTAATACGGCTTTGTGGTCCCTGGCAACCAGAGAACTGACAGTTTAGTCAAACTTTGGAGCAGCGTGGGGAGGGGGCTCCCGAGGAGGCTGTGGACAGGGGCTGGGGATGATTCATGGCCAGACCCCAAGCCTCATGGCCCGTTTGCCTCTCCCGGTGAAATCCCAGGAGGTCCTCGGGAAGGCTGAGTGACACTTGGTTTCTATTGCTTGTCTTTTGTCGAGGTTCGGCCTGAAAGGCAGCCAGCCACATGAGGAATGTTTCTGCGTCATTCCTAAAGCAGCTGTGGACGATGTTGGTCTGGGCCACCAGTGTGAAAGACCCTGCGAAAACGGCCTGAGCCCTCGAGGAAAGGCTTTCTCTCATGTGCTGGGGCTTTGTGACATCAGAGGAGAGTTTCATGAGGCTGCGCAGTACCCTCCCTGTTTTGGCTTCCCAGAGACCCCGGGCCAAATTATATGCCCAGTTGAAATAACTATCTACATTAGTTAAGATTCTTTTGGTTACGAGTGGCAGAAACCCAACCCAAATGAATTTAAATACAAAGAAAATTTATCAGGTTAAGTAAGAGCAGATGGCTTCAGAGATGGCTGGAATCAAGGGCTTAATGTACCCCGGGCTCCCTTTCTACGTCTTAGATTGGCTTTTTCTACAAGCCAGTCCCACACCTTAAACTGTCCCCCAGATTCCATCCTCTGAGCTCAGCAACCCCAAACGTGGCCCATGGTGACCCTCCCCTTGGGTGGGATGGGGGCAAGATCATCACTACCCTAAGCATATGGAATATATTCCCTAATTGGAAATATGAAGCCAGGTGGGAAGAGCGATGCTGGTAGACATCAACTTCAGCCTGGGATTCTGGCTTAGCTCTGTCCCCTCCCCTAATTCATTTTACGTCTCTCTCACTCTTCTCTCTCCCTCTAAATCAAGTCAGTAAATATGTAGCTTTCATTGTAAGCAATACGAAAATTACGGAAAGTAGAAGTAACTTATTCTGCGTGAGTGAACAGCGAAAGATTGAATATACTCTAAAATGTGGAGTTCTTTGGTAAAGCCGAACCATCTTTGACTCAGAATGCCAAAGCCAGAGGGAGGTGCAGAGCCCAATCTGTTGGTTGTGGATGAGCTCACGGAGGCCCAGAGGGGTACTGACTTGTCTGACACTTGGTTGCAGAGCCTGAAACCTGGAACCTGATTTCAGACCAGGGCTTTCCCTGTTGCCTGTCTATGGCTTCTGATCTTCCTAGATCACTCTCCAGGGCCTAACCCTCGTTCTGGAGTCTTCTATAAGTTGGCTGGCAAGAATTTCTGGCCAGCATATCAGCTTTTAGCGGTAAAGCCTCCCAGGACTCCCCACCGTGACTATTTGGGTCTTCCATACCCAAGAGAAGGAATCTTTAAGAACGATCTCTTCATCAGTTTGCTAACTTCTGGGTAAGAAGTTAGCACAAGTGCTGCAACTTACGCCACACACACGTTTGTGATCTCACAGGTTCCATTGGTCAGGAGACCAGGTGTGGCTTAGCTGGGTCCTCTGCATGAGAGCTTGCAAAACTGCAACCGAGATCTCAGCTGGGTTGTAGTCTCATCAGGAGGCTTGCCTGGGGAAAGATCCACATCCAGGCTCACTGGGGTGGTGACCAAGGTCCCTGGCTTTTTGCTGACTGGGAGCTGGAGGCCACCCTTAGGTCCTAGAAGCCACCCCCCCACACACAACCCTGCCCCGGTTTTTTGCCACGTGGGCTATCTTGACATGGCTGCTGATTTCATCAGGTCAGTGACGAGAAATGCTCACTCTGGCCTGGAGTTTTATATAAATATCCATAATCATGTGATTGAAAGCCCATCACCCTTGCCTTAGAACAACCTAACCAGGGAAATGACATCCTATCACCCTTACCCTAGTCGGTTGGGTAGAAGCAAGTCACAGATTCTGCCAAGGTGGGTATGATTTAGGTGACTTCAGAATCTCCCTCCACAGTCCCTCACACCTTGGGGGATTACCCTGCATGGACCCACATCTATGTAACGGGGGGCCCCTGCTCCATGCCAGGCAGGATGCACCCCGGTCTCTGCAGACAGCTAAGTAAGGATGATGGGCCTGTGAGCAGACAGTGGCCCTACAGTATGGCCCATGTTAAGGCTGCATGTTTAAAACAGTTTGGGTCACACAGGACAGAGTCCCTCCTTGGGCTGAGACGGCAGGGCAGAGGACCCTAGAGGGCTTCCCAAAGGAGCTGACACCAGTACTACCTTGATGGATTAGTAGAACATTGAGGAAGATGGAAATGGTGGCAGAGAAGGCCAAGATGTGGAGGTGAAAAGACAAGGGGGATCTGGGGAGCCACCAGTGATCCAGTGTGACCAGTACAACTGCCCTGAGGAAATGGGGGTGACATTGAATCACTAAGGGACTTACAGGCCAGGCTTAGAGGTGTCTTCCCTCTGCGGTCTGTGGAGGGCCACCATGAGGCCGTAACTAGGGACATGGGGGCAGTGGCATGACAAGCTTGAGGCTGTGGGGAGAGAGGACCGCCAGCAGGAGGCTGAGCGGGGAAGTCATTGTGGGCCAAAGACAGGCCTGGCTGATGTGTACTAAGGAGGGCCTCTTCCCCACTCTCCCCGACAGAAACCCGAGGGAAGGCAGACCTTCTTGGAGCTGTTTCAGGCATCCAGGCTGTCAGAATGATGAGTTCTGCAGCCTAGCAGCTGAACCAAAGAAGAAAAAGTCCCAACAAGCCCCATTTCACTGCCCCTGACCCTGCAGTCGAGCTCTAAGTGAAAAATCTGTCATCTATTAATCTGTTAGAAGTTGACAAAAGGGACTTTGATCAGAGGTTGTTTTCCCCCCTTCTTAAGTTTCCTGATGACACATAATAGCCCATTTCAGCCGGAGGGCCGGAAGCACGGCCCTCATTCTGCTCACTTCAACCCCCGTGGCCTCCAGCCCCGTGGCCTCCAGCCCCCCCACCCAAATATTAATTGGCCTGTAAGTGGTTACATGTGTTCCTTTTTATGTGTCAGTTGGAGTCTGTTATTTGAACTTCACAGCTATTTGGGAACACAGGAGTAATGCTCTGGGCCCAAGCTGGGAAATGGAACCGTCCAGAGTTTGTTGCACTGGCTCCTATCTCCTGATTTTTTTTTTCTTCCTCTGTCCCTTGAGGTCTTGATGTCTCCCACCACCACCCCTGTTCCATCCCCATCATGCTTCTCTGTGTGAGGCACCCCCGACACAGCAGCCCAGCTCTTGGAACCATGAAGTTCATGGCCAAGAGAAACCTCGGTGAGCCCCAAACCGTAGCTTCTGGTTTTAAAGAAATTAGAAGCCTTGGAGTGGGGGGAATGTGTTTTAATAAAAATAACACTTGTGAGGGGCTATCATGCACACATTTCTTACATGTGTGTTCTCTTGTTTCATCCTCAAAATAACTCTGTGAATTAGGGACTACATTGCCACTTTCACACGGGGGAAACTGGAGACTGTGGGAGGCTAAGTGAGAGGGCTCTAGGGCCGATTGCCAAAGACTAGGTCCTGCCTCTAACTCTTACCAGCTGTGTGATCTTGGACAAGTTGTTGAGCTTCTCTGCATCTCAGATTTCTTGTCAATAATGGGTCTACTAATAGTACCTACTTCAAAGGGCTGTCATGAGGATTAAATTGATTTAGTGTGTTTAGAGGCTTAGGGCAGTGGCTGGTGTAGAGAAAGCCCTTATATGTGTCCCTGATGAGGGTCTTCATGAGTCTGCGGTACTCCACTTCTGGACGAAGATGTCCTTGGTTTGAATCTCAGATACCCCAGGTAGCTCTGTGAGTGTGGGTGAGTAACTTATTTTCTCAGTTTTCCCATGTACAAAATGGGGATATTCCCCATGGCTGGGGGTCCCTCCATGAAATGCTTCAGTCCCCATGCAATTACCCAGGCGTGAATTCTGCCAACTGATAGGCCCTATTCAACCTCACAGACGTTTTCATCTGATCTTTAGGGACCCATTTTATTTTTTATTTTATTTATTTTATTTTATTTTATTTTTAAGATTTTATTTATTTATTTGACAGAGAGAGAGATCACAAGAAGGCAGAGAGGCAGGCAGAGAGAGAGGAGGAAGCAGACTCCCCGCTGAGCAGAGAGCCTGATGCAGGCCTCGATCCCAGGACCCTGAGATCATGACCTGAGCTGAAAGCAGAGGCTTTAACCCAGTGAGCCACCCACTGGGTTATTTTTTTTATTGATTTCTTTTTTAAATGTTTAAAATTTTTGAAAGGAATATCTGTGCCCAACATGAGGCTCACACACACAACCCCTGAGATCGAGTCATGTGTTCTATGGACCGAGCCAGCCAGGTTCCCCTAGTGACCCATCTTAAATGTGAGTAGACTTCAAAAGTTATAAGTAATATCTTCAACAAGATGAGAAGATTTTGCATTCCAAAAAACCAAAACAGAATGTAAAAAGAAAATGAGGGGACCAAACTTAGAATAAAACAGAGCTCTTGAAAATTAAAATCAACAGACCAAAAACCATGTTAAATAACACAACATTTGGAACACAAAGAGAACTCTCAGAAAGTAAAACAAAGAGGTAAACAGATTGAAAGTAGGAAGGAAAGATAAGAAAATTGCAGGATCCATGTAGGATATTCAGCTTCCAAATAGAGCTCCAAAGAGAAGAAAATGGAGAAAACACAGGGGAGGCAATATTTAAGGAAATAATACAAAAATAAAATTTTCAGAACTAAAGTCATGAGTTTTGTTGACTGAATTCACCACATGCTCCACACAGCAAATGATGAAAAGACCCACAACAAGGCACATTATTGTGAAATTTCATAATACCATGAATAAAGGGAAAATATTAAAAGCTTCCAGAAATGAAAAATGGAAAACAAAGACAACAACAAGACATGTGCAAGGGATCAGCTTACAGAAATCCACTGGATTTCTCAACAATTGTTCTAGAAGCTGATTTACACCCTAGAATTCTATACCCAGCCAAACTATCAATCAAGTGTGGGCTTTTCAGTAGCAACACCAAAAACTAGAGGCAAAGAAGCAATGTTTTCAAAATTCTGAAAAAAAAAAGTGATTTGTGATGTCGAATTTGTATCTAGCCAAATAATAATCCAGAAGAGGGTTTAAAGACATTTTTAAAAGGTCTTATTTTTTTTATTTGTGGGGGAGATGCAGAGGGAGAGAGAGAATCTCAAGCCGACTCCTCACTGAGTGTAGAGCCCAATGCGTGCGGGGCTCGATACCACGACCCTGTGATCATGACCTGAGCTGAAATCAAGGGTTGCTTAACTGACTGAGCCACCCGGGTGCCCCTCTAAAGACATTTTTTAAACACAAATTTCTCCCAAATTTGTCTTCTGTTTTTCCTATTTCAGGATGCTACAAGAGGGAGTGTTCCTCTAAAATGAGGAAGTTGACAACAGAAGAGGCAGATGAGGATCCACAAAGTAGATAGTCCCATGGTGGAGAAAGTGAAGGGAGCCCTAAGATTATGTGGAGAGATGTCAGGAGGGCAACTGTGGTCAAGACGTAGCCTTATATCTCTCCCTGCCATTGAGGCCCGCCTTCCTGCGGCTCCCTCACAGCTGACTGGCTCTCCATCAAGCCCCATCGGCCTTCCTGAGCCCCCCACCGCAGCCCCTGGGCCAGCCTCTTCCTTCGTACTTCACAGGGCAATGGAGACTTCCGGAGCCCTCCATGGCCCACAGCAATTGAAGGAGACTCTTGTGCTCTCATCGGTTGTCTCCACTCGAATACCCCATCCCAGGTGCCTTGTCTTTCAAACAGGATCATCACAGCACCGATGTCACCAAGTCATTTCAAGGGTTAAGTGAGTGACTATTTCTGAAGCACTTCGAATGGCATCTGACATGATAATGCAATATCGGTATTTGTTACGTAGCGCCGTGAAGGTAAGCGCATACTAGACTGGAAACGCATTGATTTAAACTTCGGCCACAGGTGAGGGGAATCTGCCAGCGCCTTGTCATACCCCCAAACACCCCCGAAATCAGAGGACATTGTAGGAGAAGGATTTCTACTCGGGATGCCGGCGTAAGTCTGACCACATCCGTTTCTGCTGACCACGACTCGGGGATGCCTCATCCCTCTGAGCAGGAAGCTGGAGGCTTCTCCTCAGCCCCTGAGTCTTGCTCTGCTGTCCTCTTCAGAGTCACCTTGAGCAGCCCTCCCTTGCCAGCCAGCCTCCAAACGCAGACACCTGCTACGGGCAGCCCTCTCTCGAGCTGAGCTCCTTCCCGCCTCAAGACCCTCAGCCATGCCCTTCCCACTGCCTGCCCTGCTCTTCCTTCAGCTGCTTCCTACTCACCCCTTGGATGTCAGCCAGGTCATCATCTCTTCCCAGAAGCCTTCCCAGGACCCAAAGGCAATAAGAAACCCTCTGGCGCATTCTCCTGGCCTGGGGTGTGTTTAATTCTCGCACTCAGTATGACATCGTATCCTGTTCATTCATCGTAGTCTCGGGGCATGCCTATACTTACTGGCATGTCAGGCCTAGAAAATGCAGCAGCAAGCCCCAGAGACAAAAGCCCCAGCCATTGGTGAAGGGAGTGCGCTATAGAGTGGTTTTTGATGTTACCAAGTACCTGGCAGAAAGTAGGCTTCAGTTAAATATTTGCTGCACAGTAAGCCACAGGAACCTTGGTGCCTTCCCTGAGAGTGAAGATGGGCCTGGGCGCTCCGCCCCCCGCCCAGCAAACCGGTGGTGCTCTCCTAGCGGCAGGGGTAGGAAGCAGGGGGCTGACGGGCATTTAGAGCAGTTTAGCCGCAGGTGAAGAGAAGCCCCACCCAGGCGGAAGGTCGCTGTGGTTTCTTTGGCGAATGTCCTCCCACCCCCATGCCCCCTGCGTCATCTCCTGTTCATCTGACCATGCTTGTAACCAGGCCAGCCTTCCCGATGAACCCAGGGCTGAAGGGGGAGCCAGGGGAGGGCCCTTTCGCGAGTGGGTAAGGCTGTGAGTAATCCAGAGAAACAGCTCTGGTCCAGCGGTTCACCCCAGGCTTGTTTGTGTCTCGTTTCCTTGGGCAAATCAGCCCCTTCATTTCACTCTGAGGTTTAGGGTTTCCCCTAGAGCTCTTGGGGAGTCAGTGTGGGAAGGCTTGGAGTTGGAGGTAGGGATGGGGCTGAAGTGAAGGTGACAGCAGGTAGGGACATTAGGGACGGGGGCGTCCCTCTGGAGGGCCTCAGCCTCAACATTGTGCTTTCATCCATCCTTTCTGGGGTAACACCTAAGGAGACGGAGGGTTTAGCCTTCCTTCCCAGCCAGGGCAGAGATGGGGAGAGGAATAGGAATTAGGAAGCTCTGAGCAGGTGAGAAGCCATAGCGCTCAATCTTTGGTACCCGAGTCAGGTCTGGGGAGTGCACTTCCCATGGCCTTCGTCAGTGAGTGAGAAGCACCCGGAATCTCAGAGCACATCCTCTGGGGCTCAGCTCTGCCACGTCGGTGCCACAAACAATGGATTTCTTTTCTGTGTTGGGCCTCGGGAGTACAACTCAGAGATCATTTGCCATTTACCCTTGTGAAAGTCACTCTATGTTCCTGATCCTCACTTCCCCTTTACGTCTGTTCCCATCAGCCGAGCTGTGCGTGCTTATCCAGTGTTATTTGTGTTTTTTCTTACTCTAACTAAATAATGCAATAATTATTCCATGATGCAATGAAATATGAGTGCAGGAAATAGAGTTGTTTCTTTGCAAGCCAACTTGAGTGCTTCGGAGAGAAGCAAGACATGCGGCAACTCAGGAACACTTGGCGAATGGAATGTAAGTGAGATAATAGTTAAGGTTAGAGGGGAAGAAATACCTGTGAAAATTGAGTCTTTTGACATTTAGCTTTTTGTCTTCCCTCTGCTTTAAAGACACAGACCAGAAGTTGTCAACAACCCTTTGTGCGTATGGTTTATTTGGGAATGATAACAAAGAATTACAATCAGCGAACACAGATATTTCCCACTTTCTGTGACTGTTTGGGCTAAGTGTCCTCGATCAAGTTGGAGCTTGTCGGGTTTAAGAAGGCCTGTCCTGTAGCTATCATGCATCTTTGGGAACTAGAAGCCAGAAGGGGAGCGTGTCGGGCTGACGGAAGGACCCATAGTTGGCGTGAGAGTCTCAGAGCTGGGAGAGGCTGGGCTCTCGCGGGGGTGGACCCCTCCACCACAGCCCCATGTGGCTGTCCAGGCTCTCTGTGACTGCCCCCGTGACTCAACACCCCTGCGTCCAGAGCCTGGCTCATTTTGAATCGCATTCTGGTAAGCGTGCTTGACTCATTTCATCTCCCTTTACCGTGTTACTTGATAAGCTCTCCTTTGCCTACACGTGAAAATACTCCATTGCTTACATTCAGTTAGAAGAAAGCAGGTCTGGATGGAGGCCCACACCGTAGGATCAGTTAGCTTCACATAGTCTCCAGGTATCAATTTCCCCAGCAGGACACGGTCTTCTCATCCCTTCAGAGGCTTCTTTGTTCTTTCCCAGGGTCTTACCATCCCTCCCAACCCCATGATCCAGCCCTTTTGCAAAAGATCTACCATGGGCCCCATTTATGCAGATTTCTGTCAAGATTCTGCCTGATCCCTGCTTCGAGTTTATAGGAAAATAACATACCATGGATCACAATAAATTCTAATTCTAGCACTTTCTACCTCAGAGACCTTGGACTGTATACTTACTTCTTCTAACAAGCTGTGGTTTTCTCATTTGTGCTGGGAGAGTTAAAATAACCTATTGCAATGGTTCATCATTGAACATTTTTTTTAGTACCTACAACGTGCCTTGCACTGAGCTGCCAGGGGCTGGGGGTACAGGTATGGGAGAACTGGAGACCTTCTGGAATGCCCTCAGGGATGAGGCTTTGCCAGTTGCTCGATGGGCTAATGCAGGGACTGGCAAACTTGTTCCGTAAATGGCCAGATGGTAGATGTTTTCGGCTCTGCTCTGCCGCCGTAGCTCAAAAACCGCCATAAGCAACACATAAACAAATGCAGATAGCTACTTTCCAATAGAACTTTACAAAAACAGGCGGTGGGCCAGATTTGACCTGAAGGAAGTTGTCTGCCTACTTCTGGGCTCAAGAGTAAATACTCTGGATCACTCTCAGCAGGCGACTTCAGCCCTCAGTGTAGGGAGTTCTTCTCCAGATGTCTCCAGATGTCTTTCCCGCTCTCCACAAAGCATCACTCCCTTTGCTCGGTGGAGCTGGATGGGATGGGTCCCAAGCCGCTTTCCGGATGGCAGGGTTGAACCCAAGAGCATTCGGTGGTCTCTTGCAATGCATTCAACAAGCGAAGAGACCACAGACTTTGTACTATGAAGGTGGGAGGTAAAGTCACTTCTCCTCTCTAGGAATCAGTTTGCCTCTCTTAAAATGAGAGGGTTGGAGCAGCGGCTTCTCAAACTTGAACACTCATTGAATGAGGGGGTTTGGGGGAAAATGAAGATTCCTAGGTCCCTTCTTTTGGCGCCATTGTCTCGGATGGCAGGGATGGTGTGGGTATTCTGGGCTATGCTCAAGAGGCCTCCCCAGAAGGTTCTGAAGGAGGACACCCCAAGGAGCTCAGATCAGCCTCATCCAGCTCTGACATTCAGCGGTTGCTAACAGAGGAAAGGAAGTCCGTCTGCCTTCTCTGGGCTGGGCTGGGCTGTGGTGGGACAGAGAATGGTGGTGGTGGGGATCATTATCTTGTCTGCAGGGACGTGGCAGGATGTGGTTGACCCAAGCTTCCTGTGAATGGGGGAACCAGAGAGCAGGGGGAGGGATTGGGCTCAGCCCACATGCTTAGAATGTGAGTGGCGAGTATTGGGAAATGAGAGCAGGGCGCTGCCCCCTCCCTCTGACCTTAGGCAGGTCATTTCACCTCCTGGAGCTTCAATTTCTTCGTGTATGAAAGGGGGCTGATGATAGGTCATTTCAAGGGCAGCGTGAGGAATAAATTGAGTAATACTTATAAAATCGCTCTCCTAATTAATGGTAAGAAATTCTCTTTCAGTGGAATGAGTGTCCTCCTGAGAAGACCCAGGGGGCAAGAGTCGGGACGTGCTTCACTGGCTGGGCTTTTTAATGACTCACTGCTCTGTCTCAGAGTGAGCGAGACCCTTGGCTTTGCTGGGCCTCACTTCGCTTGACTGTAGAATGGGAGGCGAATGCACCCGTGCTTCCCCACCATCTTTCTCGGGACCCCCCCGAAGGCTGGATGAGAGATGAAGTTGTGCACCTGTCACGATAAACAGCAGGTCACGCGCTGAAGTCTTGAATCACTATATGGGACACCTGAGACTAATGTAACACTGTATGGGAACTAATTGGAATTAAAATACAAACTTTTAAAAAAGTAGAGCTAAAGTAAAAAAAACAAAAAAGAAATAGTCAAGGGATACCAACTGGGCTAGGTGTAGAAGGGGGGCGGTCCCTAATCACGGAGGCTCACAGTGCAGCTGGGCAGGTAACACGTGTATGCGGGGGAAGTGAAATAACACTGTTGTGCTGGAAATGATGGAGAGAACGCAGATCGGGCTACCGATCATTCTGCACACATGTACCATGCGGTTCGCGGAGCACATTTATGACCCTAATCGTACGTGATACTCAAAACAATCAAGACCAACCTCCCCAGTTCTGCCGAGGAACAAACTGAGAATCCTGACGTCTCTGAGATCAGCTAGGCAGAAAGTAGCTGAGTTGGACTCCGGCTTCTTTCTTTAGGCCCCAAGAACGGCACTGAAACTGCGACACCGCAGAGGACATCATCCTCTCTGTTGAGAAAGAACTTTGCAAAACGCACGTTCTCATTAGCTGGTCACATCAGTAACTGGGGAGTGGGGGCAACAGAGTCTCACCGTTTTTGCTTGGACGTCCTTGCCCCTTTCCACCCCAGTTCGGTTTCTAATCAAATCAAAAGGCTGTCTGCAGTCTTAGCTCAAAGGCAGAGGCTGTCACTTCGATTTTTTTTTTCTTTTAAAAAATGTCAGCGTGCTGCTGAAACAGGAACACCGCTGAGGCGAACAGCAGCTCTGACTCACAGAGAGCACATCAAAGAAAGAGTCCTGATAAGGGGCCGGCAGGAGTTGTGCGTGTGAGCAGCATTTTCCTCACAGTCTCTGAGGCTTTGGGGCCCCTCTGGGCAGCCTCGTTGTGGAAAGAAGCATGTGGTTTTTAGAAATTGGGTGACTCACTATACAGTCGAGGTTTGGGAACAGAGATATATAGTCCTGGTCTGCTGCTGTTTTCAGCCAAGAGCTCCAGCTTGGGGCCCTGAGTCACCACACATCTCAGGTCTCCAGCCAGTGGAAGTCTCCAGCCAGTGGAGACTCATCTGTCCACCTACTTGGGCATCTATCCATCCATCCATCCATCCTTCCAACCATCCATCCATCCAACCATCCATGCATCCATCCAACCATCCATCCATCCATTCACCCATCCATCCAACAATCCATCCATCCATCCATCTATCCATCCATCCACTCATTCATCTAGTTGTTCAACAAATACCATGAGAACAGACTGTGCTATGTCTAGGAGGATATGGTGATGACCAAGACAGACATAATCCTACAGCATGAGGCCATAGTGTATTGAGGGAGAGAAGTATGAGAAAATAATGCCATGGGGAACTGAATCACCATGGTAAGTACTGTGAAGGGAAATACCAGGTACTCTGAGGATACGTGTAAGACAGCAGGGCCTGACCCTGTCTGGGAGGATGGTTGGTGAAAGCATAGCTAAGCTAAAAGATGAGGCTGAGAAGTGGACAATCAGCTCTTCAGTACTGTCCCTGTCACCAGGTCTCTCTCTACCTAAACACACACACACACACACACACACACACACACACACACACACACACACACACACAGAGTTAATGAAACAATGGTGGTCTTCTGAGACTCCTAGACTCCCAGACCTGGTTTCAAATCCCATAAACTCAGCTTACTATCTCAGTGACTGAATAAATTACTTACTCTCTCTAACCTTCAGTTAGAATTCTAGAAATCTCACAAAAACCCCAAAACCCTGCACCGGGAGCAGTACATCTTGTTCTCGTCCCAGTGCTGACACCGAGAGCCTCAGCCTCTGTGAGCCTCATTTTCCCTATCTGTCCAATGGCGGAGCTGGACACAAGAGTCCTTCCAAACTATTATTCTGGGATTCTATAATTCCCCAGGCAGCGAGGTCCTGGGCAGCGCTGGCTGGCACACCTTCTCCTTCTCCAGCCATGCTATTCTGCCAGCTGGCTCCATATGCCAGGGCTCCCACCTTCTCAGGAGCCTCCAGACAGAGCAGGGAGCAGAACCAGGAGCTCCAGTTATTTATACTGTGACCCATGGGCATTAATGTGCTTTCCCTCCGCATGGGAATGTGCCTTGGAAAGATACACATGGAGAAGGTCATGCTTACCTCTACTAGATCCCTTGATAACAGGGGACTCTAGGGCTTGGGAGGAGGAAATGTTTGGTTTCACCTTATTTTGCACCCAAGAGGGAGCTGCTGATTCTGTGAGTAGGCAGGGAGACAACACTTGGGCTAGGGAAGAGGGTGATCATGGGATTGGAGAGGACAGGCACTGAGGGTGTCTCCTGCCTGGTGGAGCCCTCCCATTGACAGGGAGCAGATGGATGGAGGTCCAAGCCTCTGTTTCATGGTCTGGCATCCAGGAACCAGCCAGCGTGGCCCAGGTCTGGGGACATCTAGATTCCCTCCCAGCTTAATTTAAGTCCTTTAATAGTTATTGGTCTATACAGATTTTTCTATTTCTTTGTGATTCAGATTTTGTAGGTTGTGTGTTTCTGGGGATTTGTTTACTTCATCTAGGCTATTCAATTTGTGTATGATTGCTCAGAATGCTGCCAAAAATCCTTTTTATTTCTATAGAATTGGGTAGAATCTTCTCACTTTGATTTCTGGTTTTAGTAATTTGAGTCTTCTGTCTGCTTTTCTTAGTCTACCTAAATGTTTGTCAATTCCGTTGATCTCTTTGAAGAATCAACTTTTGGAGATGTTGATTTTCTCTCCCATTTCTCTATTCCTGACTTTGTTGGTCTCTGCTCTGATTTTTTTTTTTAAAGTTTTATTTATTTGACAGAGAGAAACACTGCCAGAGAGGGAACACAAGCAGGGGGAGTGAGAGAGGGAGAAGCAGGCCTCCTGCCGAGCAGGGAGCCCGATGTGGGGCTCGATCCCGGGTCTCCGGATCATGACCCGAGCTGAAGGCAGTCGCTTAACCAACTGAGCCACCCAGGCGCCCCACTGATCTTTTTTTTTAATTTATTTCCTTCCACTAATTTTGGGTTTAGTTCTTCTCCTAATTCCATTAGTTATAGATTAGGTTGTTGATTTGATAGCTTTCTTGTTTTTTATTCTATTTTATTTTTAAAAAGATTTTATTTATTTATTTGAAAGAGCAAGTGAGAGCACAGGCTGGTGAGAGGGAGAAGCAGGCTTCCTGATGTGGGGCTCGAACCCAGGACCCTGGGACCATGACTTGAGCTGAAGTCAGATGCCTAACTGACTGAGTCACCCAGGTCCCACCCCTCCTTTTTTAAAAAAGATTTTATTTATTTATTTGAGAGAGAGAGTGAGTGAAAGAAATCATGAGAGGGGAGAAGGTCAGAGGGAGAAGCAGACTCCCCATGGAGCTGGGAGCCCGATGTGGGACTCGATCCCGAGACTCCAAGATCATGACCTGAGCTGAAGACAGTGGCTTAACCGAGTCATCCAGACGCCCCCTTCTTTTTTTCATATAAATGTTTATAAGCTATAAAGTTCTCCATTAACACTGCTCCTGCTGTCTCTCACATTTTGGTATGTTGTGTTTCCAATTTCATTTGCCTCCAAATCTTTTTTAATTTTCCTTGTGATTTCTTCTTTCATCATTGATTGTATAAAACTGTGTTACTTAGTTTTCACAAGTTGGTGAATTTTCCAGTTTTCCTTCTGTTATTAATTTTTTTTAAAGATTTTATTTATTTATCTGACAGAGAGAAACACAGCCAGAGAGGAAACACAAGCAAGGGGAGTGAGAGAGGGAGAAGCAGGCTTCCCACCGAGCAGGGAGCCCGATGTGGGCCTCGATCCCAGGACCCTGGGATCATGACCTGAGCTGAAGGCAGAGGCTTTAAATCACTGAGCCACCCAGGTGCCCTCAACCATCCTATCTTTAAATTCAGCAATTCTTCTATCTGCCCAATTATGCCTTTGAACCCTTCTAGGGAATTTTGCATTTCAGTTAATGTATTTTTTAGCTCTAAAATTTTCTTTTGGCTTCTTTTTAGGTTTTCTCTTTATTGATATTTCTATTTTGTTCATGCAGTTTTGTTCACTTTCTCCCTGTCTTACTTGGGTTTTTTTGAGCATCTTTAAGACCGTTGTTTTAAAGACTGTCTGATAGATCCAATAACTAGCTTTTCTCAGTGATAGTTTCTTTTGGCTTGTCTTTTTTCCCCTCCAAGGGGGCATACTTTCCTGTTTCTTTGCATGTTTTGTGAATTTTTGTTGTTGAAAATTGGACATTTAAACATAATAGTGTGGTCACTCTGGAAATCAGACCTCTGCCCCCACCCCTTGCCCCAGATTTACTATTTTCTTGTTTCTGTTTTGGCTGGTAGGCTATCTCTGCACTGAAGATCAGTCTGAGGTACAAACTTCAGGTTTTGTCAGGTCTTTTCTGAGCCTTTCCCTGGGTTTGCTCAGTGACTTTCTATCTTCCCCCCATAATTGTAGTTGCTTTTGAACATCCTAGTCTTTAGTGTCTGGGAGTCTAATGCCCTTGTTTTTACCAAAAGGGGCAGAAAGAAAAATAATGGGAGGACAAAAAAATGCTGGACCCCTAGGAGTTGCTTCACCTGGAAGGGAAGGGGCTTGCCACAGCGGGGGGAGAGGTAGTGACAATGGTTGCCCATCTCTGGGATCAGAAGCAGCGATTAGCAAGGACAGCAGAGATTCCCAATACTTGGATCCTTTGTTTTGCTGGGAATGTCTTAATATCTCCCTCATCTTTGAACAACAGTGTTGCAGGATGTAGGATGTTTGATTGAGGACAGTGTCCTTATTGTCCACCCTGACTCCCACAAACTATGTCCAAGCAGCTCCTGGAACACGTGCACAGCTGGCTGCCATCACATTGTATGACTATATTGTAATTTATTTAACAAATTCCCCATTACTGTACACTTTAGCTTAATTTCCACTCTTTCATCACCATATACCATATTGCAATAAAAATATATATATATTTTTCACCACACATATGTACATAGGTTTATACATGTCTTTGCTTACTTGTCTTATTATTTTTTTAAGGGTTTTATTTATTTGACAGACAGAAACACAGCTAGAGCGGGAGCACAAGAAGAGGGACTGAGAGAGGGAGAAGCAGGCTTTCCGCCGAGCAAGGAGCCCCATGTGGGGCTCGATCCCAGGACTCCAGGATCATGACCTGAGACGAAGGCAGATGCTTAACATCTGAGTCACCCAGGTACCCTTACTTGTCTAATTATTTCATGGGAAAGAGGGAGGGAAGACTTGGATGTACTCCTGGATGAGAAAGGAGGACAGTAAGTACACAAAGGAGACATGGTTTTCTAGGCAGAAGGACAACTTTAGCAAAGAGCCAGGGAGCTGAAAGTGCATCTCATGCTAGAAAATGTGGAGAACAATAAAAATATCCAGGCTTTGCTTTCTTTCAAAGTTCTTCCTGACCACTCCAGCCCATAGTATAACGCCCATACTCTTGGATGTCCTGGGCCTTCTCCTCATGAGCCAACCGGCTCCCCTAGAATCCTGGGGATTCTATATCCTATACAATTGCCAACACACAGAACAATTCCCCTAAAACACTAAGCAGCCATAAAAACCTGGGAAATATTTTACGGACAACCTCCTTATGTCTTAAAATAGTACCCAGCCACAAGGAAACATATCCCACATGTGTCTAATTCAGTGTGTAACAAAATACAAAGGTTGGAGGTCTCCCCTTCCCCTTTCCTTCTTTTTAACTTAAAAGGACCTATTTGATGTCCTGGAAATCCTTTGAGGCTTTTTAGTGCCCTTGTGGACCCAACAATAAAAAACTCTAAGAAACAGAGCTATTGGTAGTTCTGGGTGAGAAACCCAATAACCCAAAGGAATCTAGTTATATGGAGGTTCTGAGAATCTCAGAATTTTGCAAACGGTTCCGGCTGGGGTTCCAGGTTAATGTTCTCAGGGGGACAGAAGTAGAGGTTGTCTCTGGGCTATGATTTATAAGGCCCCAAGCCAGCAGCTGCCTGCCTGCCTGCCCCACAATGTCAGAAACTCCCCGTTATGACTTAGGGTGAAGACCAAGAGAGGGGCGCCCTCCCTCTCCTCCACCGGTGCACAGTACTCTACTAGGGAGCGCATGAAGCTGCAGTGGTGGCTGTCACTAGGGCCATTTTTTCCCCTCCGGGGGACATTTAGCAAAGTCTCGGGGCTAGTGCTACTGGCGTCTAGGGCAGACACGTCAGGGTGCTGCTGAATACCCTACGATGTGTGTTACGGTCCCCACAACAAAGAATTATCCAGCCCAAAATGTCAATAGTGCCAAGGTGGAGAAATCTGGGACTGTGGGACAAATGGATCCATTTAGGGCATCTCCCGGGGCATCTGTTTTACTCCATGGCAAATAATTTAAAACTATTTAATATTAAAGTAAGTACACCTATTAAAAAGTGTAGTGAGACAAGACAGGTTTCTTCCTTCCCCTCCAACCCGACTTTCCCTCCGCCCTCCCGTCCCCCCACTCGCCCTCTTCCTGGGACATAGCGCTCATCAAAAGCTCATTGGGAGCTAGGAGGAGGATGAAGCCCATTTGTAATCTATCTCACAGGGCTCTCTCCGGAGTGCTGCCGGGAAGAGGGGAGGATAGCGTGTGTGTGTGAGAGGGAGGCGGCAGTGGGGCTGAGATGTGAAGGCCAGGGAGACGAGTGTAGAGGCTGTGTGTGGGATGACAGCAGGCTCCATCAGGACAGGAGTTAAAAGAGGCTCCGCATGGAGTCACCGTTCTCTGCCCACCTAGCCCCACCCCGGGTTCCCTGGGTGTGTCCCACCCGCCTAGTGGCTTGTATGCCTCGGGCTGGCCCAGCTTCCCAGCTCCTCTCCCTTCTATTCTTTCGGGGCCTCCCTGCCAAATACTGTTTGGATGCTGCCCTACCCTGCTCATGAACCAGGCTCCCTATGGCTCATCTCATCAAACCCAAATGCTTCTGTCTGGCTTCCCAGCCCAGTCATTAACTCAAAGAGTATTTATTTATTTTTAAGTTACATGTTGAAATTAGTCTCAACATGAAACATGAACAGGAACATGAACACGGGAAATAACCGACGAACATATAAACATATGAACAATGCATACATTCTAGCCCCGTCCTCAATACCCCGATCTCTGCCCCCAGAGACACAAGGGATATGCTACAATATCAAATGATATATGTGCATGTTTTTTCCTTACAAAAGTGGGTAGTATATACTTTACTCTTCACCTTGACCCTTGTGCTTATAAATGCATCTTTTGAGATCACTGCTTTTTATTAAATGTTCCATGGTACGAATGCCCCATGGTGTAGTCAGACCCTTACTGGAGATGAGGCTTGCAGTCTTTGCTGAGATAAAGGACCACCACCACAAACACTCTGGGACACCCTTCTTTTGCATATGAGCAATGCACAATGCTGAGAACAAATTCCTAGAAGCAGAGTGGCCTGTACCAAAGGGCACACACACATTTTCCGCTCTGAGTGAGGCTAGGCTACGCACAGCCCACCAGCAAGAGCCTAGTCACCTCGTGTTCTCAGCAAACGTTGTGATCTGTGCCAGTCTGGTGAGTGAAAAATAGCTCGGGTTTTATTTTGCATTTCTTTGATTATGATTAAGGCTGCATATCTTTTCATCTGTTTCAAAGTCGTCTGTATTCCTTTTTCTGTGAACTGGCTGCTTTCAAGCCCTTTGACAATGTCTTCAGACGGTATAAAACAAATATTTATAGACATCCACTTACATGCCGGATAAATCAGAGATGGTCTCTGCCCACCGTCCAGACTGGGTGCTTGTCCTCTCTTAGCCACCGCGATCACTGGTTCCCGGCTCTCCCCTGCAGCCCGCTCCAGCCCCGACCTCGGCAGACTCCCCGGCTCCAGGCGAGTCTGGATGTGTTCACGTCAGGACTACCTCCTTTTGTTTGTATCGTCTTTCAATCTCTACTATTCATTGGAAGACGTGATACACGTGTAGCTGATCTAGAAAAGTGTAAGCAAGAAAAAGATCCCATGTGATTCCAGCCCATCTGTGGGTACTTCCTTTAATAATGTGCAGGATAAACTAGGATAATAAGCTATAAACTATAATAAACTATAAACTAGGATACTACTATATATATAGTTTGGTTTTTGTCTTTTCTCCTTAATACTTCATTATTTCAAATTTTAAAATTATTCAAAACCCTCTTATTTACTGGCCAAAAATTTCTTTCATATGAATGTTCCAAAATTTTTCTAACCCACCCCCTGTTTATGGAGTCCCCTTTCCCTCCTTCTTTCCTCCTTCCCTCCTTCCTTCCTCCTCCCCTCCTTCCCCCTTTCCTTCCACTTTATACAAAATACAGTTCATATCTCTATTTCCTTCAGTTGGATTCCTAGAAGAGCAATTGCTAGGTCAGAGAGTTGAGCATTTTTATGGTTCTTGATTTGGTGGATTGGCTAGTTCGAGACATATTTCCCCTCCCTCTAGGATGTCTAGATGCCGGACAGCTACAAACCAAGATTCCTTTACAGCATGTGTTCTAGATGGAATTTTGGCTCTGCGAATGAGATGAACTTCTCTGAGTGCGATTCGAGGCCGAGTTACGTCGGGGGCAGGCAGGGGGCACCGAGTGTCTCTTGCCACGCTGGTCAGGGCACAACTCGTGTGGTTTTGAAGCAACAGTTCCAATGACAGCTCATTCTGCTTTGTGCTTTTGGGACACATCCCCGAAAGCCCAGCCTTGGATGTGTTACTCCCCCTTCCCGATGATTCTGGGAGCTATCCCTTCTCCTTAATGAATCCCTTTTTGGGGAAAGCCTGCCTCCCTTCTCGGGGGAATGTGGTCAGAGGAGGCATTTCTGAAGAAGTCCCATTAGAACCGGGACCCTGGCCTGGATGGTCAGTGCTCATGCTTGTTTTTGAGCATTAACCGCACGCCCGAAATTGGGCCGTGCTCATTACACACGTGTGGTTGGTCTTATCCTCACTTCATAGAGGGAGAAACAGACACCCAGCGAGGCTAGTGGACTTGCCCAAGAGCAAACAGCTAATTCAGATTATGGGCCACAAACCAGATCGGCTGGACCCCCGAGTCCACAACCGTGGGCTACCCCTTACTGGTCTGTTGTTCCCTAGGCTACCCGCCTTCAGCAGAAGCTTGCTTGGTCTCCTCTGAGCTCGGGGCACCAGCGACCCCAGGCTGTTCCATGGCTGTTTGTGGGGAGCTCCTTCCATCGTCCCCTCCAAAACCTTTGGGCAGATGCCCAGCGGGCACCTCCTCCAACCGTGTCCAAGACCTCACATACATGGTCTCGTCACTTCTGCAAACAGCCATGAAAGGTCGTGGTCCGATCTTTGTTTCACACGTTCACAGAAATTTGACGGAGGCCACATAGCTGCTCGACGTTGACGCCGAGGTACAACCCCAGCTCCGTTTGGCTCGAGAACCTGGGCGTAAAACGAAATCAGGTTCCCCAAAGGATAAGAAAAATGGCACCTGCGCCGTGGAGAATGCCTCCCCTCACCCAAAGTCAGTGGGCGCGAAATAACTGGCCTGCCTTCCTCATCAATGTCAGGGCCAAGACGACGCATACAAGTGCAGGAGCTCTTGCCGACTAAGGAGACGAAGGCAAATGAACCAAGGCCTGATTCTGGATTATTTTTCAGACCAGAAAAGCGCTGCTCTACAGGGTGTGTTGGGGACAAGCGGTCAAACTTGAATGTAGATTGCATTCTAGAGAGTGGACTTACACCCTCGTTAAGCTTCCTGAGTTTGTTGATGCATGAGAAAATGTCCTTGTTTCTAGAAGATGCCTGCAGGTGTAGCTAGGGGGAGGGGGACAGTCATGGCAGAGGAGGAGCAGCGTGTATAAATAGCTAAGTCAGCCGGGCACATCACGGGTCCTCTGTGAGTGGGGATCAGTCACCTTTCTTCCCCCACCAAGGGCCTGCAACGTGCTGGGCACTAACCATGCCCATTTGACAGGCGAAGAAACAATGCTCAGAGACCCGCAGTAACCAGCCTAAGGGCACACAGCAGTTAGTGGCTGAACTGGCTTTCAAGCCTACAGCTGCCTGATCCCCTCTGGACAGGGGGCAGCGGAGGAAGGGTATGGGTGGGGATGGAAACCTCCACGACTGGTCCCAGGCCAGATGCCCCTGAGGTCCTGAGCGGGCAGAGATCCCAAGCAGTGGAGGCTGCAGTGGGGAGTGTGCCCAGTGGGGTGACAGGATGTCGGGACAGGGCCCAGGCCTCCCACGCCTGCAGCTCCGGGACACAGACCCCATTGTGACCGAGGTTTCCTCTGAACAAGGCTGCCAGAAAGAAGAAAGAGGGCTGGTATCTGAGCCAGCAGGAGCGTAAGACTACTGGCTTTTGGGGGAAGATGCTAAAAAGTCTGGTAACTGGGTCTGAATCCCAGGCCCACCTGCCCTTTATGGACAAGCCTGCTGTATCTCACTAGAGCGCTAAGTAAGGAGATGACATGATAAATAATGGCCACTGCTAGCTCCCACCCTGTCACTCTGCGAGTGAGGCATCTTGTATTTTATTATCTTAATAATTCTTCAAAGCAAGTATTACTGTTCCCATTTCACAGACATGGGGACTGAGGCTCGGGAAGCGTAGGTAATTTGCTCAAGGCTACAAGTGAAACTGGAAAGGCAGAGTTGAGTTTCATAACTAGATTGGGAAGATGCTTGTCCTGACCCCACAGCCCGTCATGGGGAGCGTCCCTTGGAGACAGCGTGCCTCCTCTTGTTTCGTGGTGGAGGGAGCTGAGCTCTGCAGGGCAGTGCGGCCCCTGCCAGGGAGTAGGCCAGCCAGGGCTTCTGGCCAGGTCTCCAGCCTCCTACTCCCCGTGCTCCCTTAAGGAAGTGGACGATGCTGTGTAGACGCTGGGCTTCCCCACAAGTGGTCACCTGGCTTGATTGCCTCCAGTGTCTGGGAGCTCATTACCTCAAGCACCGTGTGTGATGGTGCATTCATGCCACTACTCTCTCAGAGTCTCGTGAGTCCTCAGTCTCCTGCCCCCGCCCACCCCCCCTCCCCGTACACTCTGTCTTTGATAGGGTCAGAGCCCTCTACCATGGCGACCAGTGCCCCAGTAACCCATGCCCCCAGCCACCTGGGAGAAGGGCCTGCTGAATGGATGGACGAAGAAGAGGTGATTGACGTCCCTTCATTTAACTGACCACCCCCAGGAGACCATGACAACCGACTTCCAATGAATAAAGTTCTAATGGTAGTATTTGAGGCCCCGTGGCAGACTCCTAGGGAGAAATGTCGAGATGCAACCAATGTAACTCCCACTGAAGCCTGAAAAATCTCAGTATCAGAGACCCTCAAGCCAGCCAGAGTCACCTCATCCCCTAACCTGAAGCTGGAATCCCCTTAAAGTATCCCCACCCATGGTCACCTGGCTTGATTGCCTCCAGTGTCTGGGAGCTCATTACCTCAATGAGGCAGTTTTTTCCAGTTTGGGCAGCTGCTCGATAGCTTCATTGTAGAAGAGCTAGCATGACCCATATTTTTCCAGGGCTCCGGCTGGTCTCTCTGCAGGTGGCTGGGCAGGGCTGACTGGGTTCCAGCTGGAGCAGGTGTGCGTTTCTCCCTGTGACAGCCCAGATTCAGTCTTCCTCACACCCGAGGTCAAACATTTGTCGCCTCTCCATGGCAGCAGCAGTCAGCCTGCCTTATTTTTCCACATCGGAAGAATCCGATTACAGCATGTCTTTTCTTGGGTTACATGTCATAGAGTTCTCTGACATCAGGTTGTATTTCAAGGTGCAACGCCGTGACGGTCCCCTGCCACACCCCACCAGCCCTGGCCTGCCCTCCTTCCCCATCCATTTCTTCTGGTAACGTGTAAGTCAAGTCCCGGAGTCTCAGTGATGCGTTGTATGCGGCCAGTGGTGGCGACAGAGCTCTGGGACCCGGCCCCGCCCTGCAGAGGCATACGGCTCTGTCTGGAAGGCACGATGCCCACGGAAGAGACGCCCAACCAGCCATGACAAGGGAAGGTCATATAATCGTCTATCTCTGCCTTCTTGGCATTGCCTCGCTCTATACTGGAGCGAAGGACATTAAATAAAATAGAATTGGGTGCATCAGAGTTGGGTTTGATAATACCTTCTGGGATGGGTGATGTGGAATGTGGGTCCCAGTGACCCTTGGCACCATCAGGAGGTACTTCCTGGGGTGCTGGCCTCCGGGTGGGCTTTGCAGAATGATTGGAAGTAGCCAAGCAAAGGGAAGGGGTTCAGCTGCCATAACTTAAGGCCAAAATAGTGATGGCTGAAACACAAGGGAAATTCATTCCCCCAACATAGCAGTAGTAATAGCTTAGACTGTCCAGGCCTGATATGGCCGTTTCATGGTTTTGCAGACCCAAGGTCTGTCCATTTCATCGCTCTACTATTATCGATCAGCGACTTTTATCATATCGTCCAAGATGCTTCTGCACCTGCCATCGTAAGGGAAGATTAAGGACGTGCCGTTTCCGTTAAGGTCGGGCATGACCTTGACCTTACACACATCGCTGCCCCTCCTATCTGACTGGTAGAACAGGGGCTCAAGGCCACACCATCTCCAGCAAAGGGGCCTGGGGAATAGAGCCTTTAGTTCTATTACAAAAGGCCCTGGGGAGAGCAGGTCCTTGAGGGGAAACAGCTGTCTTTGCCATAGGAAGAGCCAGTCCCCAGCAGCAGGAGATGGGCATGAACTTGGCCTGGGAGTGTGGGGAGGAGTCACTGAATCTGGGTGCTCACACGGGGCAGCGGGGGGAGAAATGCTGGAGAGGCTGGAGGCACAGGGCTGTTTACCAGGTGGGGCTCTTTGGGCATCTCATCCCGAGGCCCCAGAGAGTATTCACGGGACCTTGTCGAGCATGGGAGCGAATTCACAGAAGGCTGCACCTGAGCTTCGTTTTATAAATAGACATGTTTCTGATCAATCCACGTATTTCCAATTGTCCCTTATTTTAGATCAGCCTGGAGGAGAGAGACCAGCAAGAGTTGCAACTTAAAGAAATCCTGTGGGTCATTTTGCAACTCAGAGAACCCTTGGGTCAAATGAGAGCTTACTTCTCCATTAATTGTTTTGTTTAAACCCCACTTCACATAGCACCTTTTCCGGTACGAGTGTGTACACCTGGGTCAGGACTTTCCTTGACTTGGAGGATCTGCTGCCGACATCTGTTATCTCTTTGTATCCTCCCAACCAGATGTAATGGGGTCAGCAGACTCTCCCCATTTGAGAGATGCAGAAACTGAGGCTTTTGTCTTTCCCCCGTCCACCTTCCAGGAAACGGGTGGGTGTACGCGGCCACACTTCCCAAACTTGGAGCAGCGGAACCCTAGACTCTCAGGCCATGTCGAGGGATTCCTGCAGGGTCACTCAGATGGAAATCAAAATGTCGACTTTATTCTGGCAAGTGCTGACACACAGACTGCGGCCCAGGGGCCTCCCGGACCGGCCAGACTTTCCCACCCCGGCTCAGACCCAACGGGCTGACTGCCTCATGCTCAGCAGCAGGATGAGGGGCATCCTCACTGCAAGGCAGGCAGAACCCCAAGAGGAAGAACCAGGGAAGGCAGAGCCCTGGGGTTCATTCAGGTAAGGCCTGGATCCCTCCTACCATGCCTCATGCCTCAGTTTCCTTCGTTAGCAGATGGGATTAATGAAACCCATAGTCTCTGCCTCCAGGGTTGTTATGCGGACAGCACAAATGCTGATGGGGAAATGCTTGACAAACCTAAAATACGGAATTCTCTTATTTGGGTATCCGTCCTCATAGTCTTCTCATCGGGTTGCTGTCGGGCTTCTATGACTCATTCAAAGGGTGCATAGGTTCGGCATAAGCAGGGTGCTGGGAGAAGAGAGCACAGATTTCCCATCCAGGCAGGAAGGAAACGTGGGGCCCATCTGGCCCCAGCCCCCCACCTGCGGATGAGGACGCAGAGCTCAGAGCAGCCAGGGGCCTCGCCCGTGAGCTGGGGCGGCTGGGGTCCCGGAGCCAGCCCTGTGCCCCAGCGTGCCCACCGCGCCCCACATCGCCGATGCCTGACACCTGAATGTCCTCTCCCCTGACCCCTATCCAAACCGATTCTATCCTTTCTTTGAGAAAGCTCTGGGCCCATTTTCTCGGACAAGCAGGTGTTTACTTTGGCCACGCCTGTCTTACGGCTCAGCACAGCCTTGCTACCTCCAGCGCTCATCTCAGCCCTTGACTTTCTCCTGTGGTTTTTACGAGCCTGTGTGTCACCTCCTCACCTCACTGCCCCAGGCCCTTGTCTCAGCGCTGGACCGGACACGCAGGAGGGGTCAGGGAGGGCGTGGTGACAGGCCGCCTGCTGGCCGGCAGAACCAGCCAGGGAAGGTGGCAGGGCGGCCGTGATCTCATCTTCCCCTTTTGCTGACATGCTCCTAATTCGGTTTTATGAGGTTTTTCTAAAGCGTCAGCTGTGCTGTTTTGAGCTGGACCAAGAAGGGCAGAACGTCCAGAGGCAAGGGGGGGTATGTGGGGAGGGCTTGGCAGAGGGAAGGGAGTCTGCAGCCTTTCCCAGCCTCCGGCAGGCTCTCAGAATGTTCTGGCCACTTTGGACTCTTAAAGGGACATGTCAAGGGGACGACACTCAAAGAGATCTGGGGAATGTGGACCATGGGGAGAAACTAACAGAAGGCCACGGGTTAGGTGCTTCGGGGCCCGGGTTCCAGGCAGTGCGCTCTCGGAGAACGCTGTCTTGTGATTGGTGCGGCAGGAGCGGGGGCCGAGATCGGGGACCCCCACGCTGGATGGTGGTCTCCGTGTGGTCTCTGACGGGCCACGACGCTGTGTCTCGAATTCCTCATCTCTAAAAAGGGGACGGAGTTGGATTCTACAGCTGGTCACAAGTTAGTCTCGGATGTTTTATTTTTAAACTCAAATTGTTTCTATATTTACCAGTGGGAATATTTTACATTGAAAAATTGTACTTTATAGAAGTTCTTGTAAGAAGGCAGAATGTCCAGAAATCCTGGGCCTGCGGGACAATAATGATGTGTGTGGTGGTCACCCCTCAGTGATGGCCCATCCCTTCCTCCGATGTGACCTTGTGTCCCCTCCTGGCATTCGGGTTTGTCCCCAGCTCTTGCCCTGACCTGACCACAGGCTTCCTGCGGTTCTCTGCCGTGAGGGTGCTGGGGCGTGGCAGTGGAAAGTGGGCAGGGGGCTGAGGCAGAGCCGCAGGGCCCAGGGGCAGGCCTGGCTTCTAGCCCAGACCCTGTGCTGCCTCGCTGGCTGCCCTGGCTGAGCGGCTCCCCCTCCCCGCCTTCATCTTCCTCATCTATTAAAAGAGGGAATCGGTCATAACCATCAGTGAGATCCTTCCAAGTCCTTGCATTTTGCATCCATGGCCCGCTGAGAATGCCGTCCAGCAGGGCGAAATGGGCTATGACTTCCGTGTTGTGGAATCCGGCTGCCCCGCCCGTGCGGGCTTGGGGCTGTGAGGGGGAGAGGGAGAGGAAGGGTTGGAGGGGGGGCTCCGGGGATCCTCACAGGGAGAGCCGGGCAAGTCTTTGACTCGCACAGACCTTTTCCAGCGGCTGCAGGAGTGGAAGAAGCAGCCCAGTCTCCTGGAATTCCTTCCCGGTCAAGGTCCTGGAATTCCCCCAAGCCCACCCTTTCCAGAAGCCCGAGGCTCTAGGATAAAGCTGGGGGTATACATACCGAGTATTCACTGAAGCAGACACACAGCCGAATTCCTGGCTGCTCTGTGCCCACAGAGGCTTCTAGATGGAGCCCTGGTGTGAGGGCAGAATGCTGGGTCATGGTGTCCAGGAGGAGGAGCCCGCTCTGGGGTTGGGGGGCGGCTTCTGCGTTCACTCCAGCTCTTTCCAAACTGGTCATCACTTAATTATCTGGGCCTCAGTTTCTCCATGTGTCGAATAGGATGGCAATAAACCACACGTAGGCCTGTTCTCTCTGTCTTCCAGAGAGAAAAATGTCAGAGAACAGAAGCCAAACTCTTGGAGAAGAGATGAGTGCCCCTCCAGGGGACCTATGGGGTTTCTTGGGGTCCTCTCTGTGGTCTGCGTGTCACGGCAGGCTCCCACTAGCCTGCACACAGACGCCGCCACACCGAGCCCCCAGGCAGAGAGGGCGGTGGGAGCCCTGCAGAAGGACACGCTGTCCAGGGGCCCTACAGGGTCTCCTTCATGGCCTGTGCTTCCTTGGGACCCCTCCCCAGCAACCCCAACCCTCCAGGTTGAGGGAGGACCCCACGGGCCCCTAGAATCCTGGTAGGACTTGGCCCAAGAGCCCCGGGACGCAGGCAGTGGTAAACCAGCCACTGTGAACTATGGAGCCTAAGGACAGTCAGTGCCTTTCACTCTCACAGAAGGACACTGACGGTAGAGGCCTGGGTCCGTCCCGCCGAGTCCCGGACGGCAGGTGTTGGTGGCCAATGCTTTCATTTCCCTGAACTTGAGATTCTTTACCTGTACGATGGGGGAAAGTGCCCATCCGGCCGGGACCGAAGTGGGGGTGGGGGGGGGAAGGGCCACCCCCTGCCCCAAGAGGACGAGGCTGGGTCGGAATCCAGTTTGCTGTGTAGAAGCCATGTGGCCCAGGTAAGCCACTGCCCCCCCCCTCCCCCCCCGGCTCTCGTTGCTTCCATAAGGAGAGTTCTCCAGACCTCACGGAGTAGTTGGGAAGAGAAAAATGGAAAGTGGTCACGGGCGTACAATGTCTAGTGCAGGGCCCGGCACACAGTAGGTGCCTAATACATGTGGCGGCTTGTCTTCTACATTTGGCCGCGGCTGGTCTCTCTGACCCCAGCCTGAGTCGGGGTCCCGGCCCCGCAGGGAGGGCGTCAGCTGCTTCCTGGCTGAGGCAGGAACGACTTCAGTGCTGGGTCCCTCCCCAGGTGGACAAGCAGTGCTGCTGCCCTGACGGCTGGCTCGGCGCTGAGAGACCACCCAGCCCGTTCTTCCTTGACTCCTGGGCCTGTCTCAGCTGTTCCCTCTCGAGCTTGCCTCTGCCCTGAGCGCCACGGACCGAGGGGCCATGGCCCTGAGGAGTCTTGCCTCAAAGGAACCAGAAGCCGCTTCTGTCCCCCTGCTCCCGGCCTCCCCCCTCCCTGCGGACGGGGCAGCTGATTTCTAGCCATCTGGAAGTTCTGCCCCAGGGAGCCCCCCCAGGGCCGCCTGAATCCCTGTGAGCTGCTTCTGTGACACCACGGCAAGGCCGGAGGTGAGCTGTGGAGCCGGACGGACTGGCGTCAAGATCCTAAGGGCACCACTCTCCAGGGACGTGGCCTCCCGTTAAGTCGCGTTGCCCTTGTGCATCTCATTTTCCCCAAGTATAAACACTGGACCTCGCCGAGACTTCATGCGGTTAAATGAAATCATGCAGCTCTTGGCACATAGTAATTGCTCAGTAGGCACCCCCATCCCGCTCGCGCCACGCCTCTGGAATGTTCATGTAAGGGTTGTGTTCTAGGCTTCCCCTTAGCGCACCCCACTTGCTCCTTCTTGAAGGGCCTATTTCTCCCGTGTCGACCTCTGACCCCGAATCTGAAATGCTTGAGGCCTGACCTGGAGAGAAATGAAGGGCGAGGAGCTGGGCGTGTGGGATCTGCCGAGTTAGGC
>PITA01008681.1:0-36213 GCA_004023965.1 Spilogale gracilis | reverse complement strand
GGGGCCTAAGCACCTGGGGTTCGGGACGGTAGTTACCCTTAAGGCAGGTGCTTTGTCGTCTTGCTCCCCCAGCCCCCGTCACCAGAGACACCCATTCACACGGCGTATCCCGTCCGAGGTTGTACTGATGGCTGCATCCCTGCTAGGGAGTCAGAGGTGACAGGAGACCCTCTCTCCAACGCTGTCCTGTGTCAGTGCCGCGGGGCTGACCAGGCCTGGGCAGGAGACCCAGGTAGGGGTGGGAGGCCCTGGTAGCTGGCCTCAGGCCCACTTCCTGCGAGAACGGTGGAAACCCTGCGAGGAACTGGACCAGCCCGTCCCACATGGTGCTGGAGGGCCACATGTGACTGTGAGAAGGGGTTGGCCCGGAGACGTGAGTCCCACTGGGCAGGTTCTGGTCCCAGGCCTGGATTTTCCAATTGGCGAACAGTCTCCCCGAGTCTCTGCTGCAGAGGGAGAGGGCGGTCAGGGGGATGGAGTTCTGCCCAGGCCTTCCACGGGCATCGTCTTCCCAGATCCTCAGAGCGGCCCGAGAGGGAGGGGCCCCTCGCAGCCCCCAGGGTACCCATGTGGGGCTTGCCCTTTGTCCCACAGTCCACAGGGGCAGAGCTGGGACTCACCGACATGGCTTTTCTGGTCCTAAACCCACGCTCTTCCCGAGAGCCTGTAATTACAGAGGTTCAGCTAATGCACGCTCATGTGGGTGGAGAAGGTGAAAAACAGGGTAATTCATTTAGGAATGTTTTTCTCAATTATTGTCATCCTGACTAGTTCCAAAGAATTTTAAACTGACTTACTATAGGTAGCTTAGATACAATAAATCTGAAAATAAAATAACATCAAGTCAAGGTCTTGGTAATAAGCAGCAGAGGCAAGGGAGAGGAAGGAACCACAAGGAGGAAGGGTGAGTCACCCAGTACCAGAGAAGGTTCTGTGTGCAAGATAGCTGGATGCCCCCTTCGAGATAATCATCCCGGGGACGCTCACAGTGAAAATACTATGGAATAGTGAAATAGTAGTCACTCTTCATTGGGTCAGGTCGTGTTCTATGCACTTTGTTTTTGGTTTTTTGTTTTTTGTTTTCAAGAATTCTTTATCCTGGAGTGATTTTAGATTTACAGAAAAGTTGCAAAGAGAGTACAGAGTTTCCTCGCCCCTTATTCAATTTCTCATATGCTCGCATCATCCCTAACCGAGATGCCTTTGGCACAACCAAGAAATTAACACTTAGTATATTCTTATCAACTAAACTACAGAACTTATTTGGACTTCTCCAGTTTTTCCACCAATTTTTTTTTTTTTTTCTGTTTCAGGATAAAGTCCAAGGTATCACATTAACATGTGAAATTTTTTATCTCCTTTTCTTTCCTCCCTCTTTCCTTTCCTTCTTCCCTTCCTTCTTTCTTTTTCTTTTTCTTCTTCTTTTCTTATTCTTGGTGCTCACAATGATGAGGAACTGAGGTATAAAAAGGCATTTTCTGACAGCTTAGCGTCACGCTGCTGAGAAATAGCATTGCTAAGTTCAGATCCAGTCAGCCCTGTTCCTGGTACTTGAAGGGGTGGGGGGAAGAAAGAGGGAGGAGGAGAAGAAACTGGAAGAAAGGGAGGGGCTGAGGGGGAGGGGAGGAGGTAGGTTAACAGGTGGAGAAAGAGAGGACACAAGAGGGTCTGGGAGAAAAAGCCTTCCTTGGGAGTGCTGGGGGTACATTTTTTACAGAGGGAAAAGAGATATTTTCACTCCAGTATTTTTGCCTAAATATTCACCCCTTCCTCCTCCCTGCCTCTCCCTCCGCTGGCAGGGGAGGGTTTCATGGGAGAAGATGTAAGGCTCAACCGGTTCTCCAGAACCCCCCTGCCCCGACTTGGGAGGAAGTAACCTTTTCTCTGGACTGGCGTTTCCTTTTCGTGATGTGTAATACCCACTTGTATGGGAAATCAGGAAATGCAGCTCAAATATGTGTAAGTCATCCAGAAGTCTGTGTGTCTCTGATCAATCAAGCCACACAACACGCCTTTCAACCGAGATGACATGTTGTCCTACTATATGGACTCTGATGTATGCTGGGCTGCCTTTTCTGCCCAGCGACAGACCGTGACCATCTCTTCTATGGTACTGTGTCCACTTTCATGACATTATTTCTGAAAGAATTCTACTGTACAGATGCACCACACTTAATGGTGCCAACGCCTTTCTGATTTCTGTACATATTCCTGAGTTCAGAAATTTGTGTCCCCTCTTCATCGTTCCATTGAGACAGACTCCCAGACGTGGAATTCAGAGGCCAACGCTTGGGAAGAGCCGTGTAGCTTATGCCTCGTGGCCCTCAGGGGGGCGGTGCCCCTTGCCCGTCAGAAGCCTACCTCCCCACAGCCTCCCCCCACGGGAGGGCACCTCCTCCTTCTTCACCTCTGCCAAAGGCATGACACTGTTGTTTGAGTTTGCATTATTATTTATTATTTATTATTTTTACTTATTTTTCCCTAGATTGAAAAGATTTCCAATGAGCTCATGGTGAAGAGTTGAGCCAGGATGTGGCTCTGGCTTCCAGAGGTTTCTAAGGTGGAAGGCAATGAGGTGACTGGCCTCAAAAACCTGGGCGTGCACCAGCCCCCACTCCCTGCAGGAAGACAGGTGGGACAGCTTTCTGTGGTGACTTTTAAAGGGACAATGGATGGCCACCTGTCTTGATACAGAGTCTGGACCAAATGATTCTGGTGGCTTCTCTGATCCCTAGAGGTTGCATGAAAGGTTGGGAATTTGGAAACCAAACATAGGCATGGCCTGGCTTCCAGACCTAGGAAGGCCGGAGAGGTGGGGGAATGGCTCTCCCCTTAGGCTCCTGGAGCTAGCAAGGATCACCGCTGCAGAGCCTGGTTCCTGGTCTTAGCCCTGGGCATCCCCGGCCCTTGGTGTTGTTTACTTTCTTCTCACCTTTCCCTGGGATTCTCCCGGCCTCAGAAATGTGGACCGCCAGAGCTACAAAGGTCCTAAAAGTTCTTTCTGGGGGAGGAGAGGAAAGGTAAAGGCAGGGATGAGCAGACTTGCATGAGGCCACATTTATGCACATGTAAAGAGCCCATTATTTGTGCAATACGCCTACAAAGGAAATGAACAAAGTACTTTTTTACCCCCCAAAAAGAAACATCCCCTAGAATTGTTCCACTAAAGCTCTGTTTGTTAAAGAATGGTGACCGGGAGGTGAGAATCTTCTTATCCACTGTTTTACTCTGCAGAAGGGGAAACTGAGGCCCAGGGGCAGGCACAGTGAGTGGCATTTGATATTGAATCTCCTGCCACCAGCTGTGGGCTCCTTCTCTGTGATGTCTCATTCTAGCAATGGTACTTTGAAGGGCTGCTTCTGGCCGTTAGAACGTATTCCTTGGGGCTGAGAGACTAAATCAGAGAACAGGCTGGGTTGGCAGAGGGACAGGTGAAAGAGGTGTGTCCCGGTTCCACTCTGACCCCTGTCTACAGGCCTCATCTCCAACTACTAGGAAATTGTCCTTTTATTCCTTCACTTCCCATACACATAACTTTGGGATTTTCCTTCTGAGCCTCCTAAGCTGTCATTTCAAAGCTGATGACACACATCACACAGAGTAGGGGCCAAGGGATGGAGAGGGAGCTCCCGTGAGGGTATTCGGGGCTCCAATACGCTTCTGGAATCTTTCCTTCTCACTAAGAAGCCGCAGAGACTTATTTTTTTCTTATAAGTGGAATGCTGGCTTAGGGGCGTTACTACCCCCCACTCCATTCTAGAATATTTTCCCTTAGTTTCTCTCTTTGACTCTCAATGTCTTCAGAATCCTCTGAACCAGCATCACAGGGTCACATTCTCTTCTTCAGAGCACGTTCCCCAGGCGTCTCAGTAGGATGTCACAGCGCTCTGGGAGGGAGACAGAACGAGGCCTGGGAAATGCCTTCTCTGCAGGGCCCATGCCCCAAGATGTGAAGGGACAGTCACGGGGCACATCCGGGTGGGAACTTCAAGACTTCTGACTCCCAAATCAGTGTCCTCTCTCACTCTCCAGCAGGTGTGTGATGGGCGTTTCGAGAAGGCAGAATCAAGGCTTGACTCGACAAGCTTCCTTGGAGGGGCCGCCCCGGGGCTGAGCGCTGGGTGATACGAGGCTGGCCCGAGAGCCATGGACGGCTGCCAACTGGCCAGATGGTCCTGCCCGTACCGGCCGCTCTGCCCTCCTCCCAAACTCTGGGATTCTGCCACTTGCTGACTCCAGCCTCATTGGAACTGCTGGGAACTCTGGGCTGGTGGCTCTTTATTTTCCAGAGTTGCCCTAAATGCATTACTCGGCTACACCAAACCGTTTCTTCATGGGCTGCTTCTCTTAATGGTCTGATGGTGCTACCCACACCCTTGGTAAAATTAGGAGCACAGCTGTCTTTGCTGCCTGCTCACCTCTCATCCAGTGTCCCCGCAGTGGCCCGGCCTTGCCCCCGCTGCTGGTACCTTGTCAGCATCAGGCATGAGCACCCCGATCCCGACAGCTCCCCGCAGCTCCACGATGTTGCAGATCAAGAAAAACCCACGTCAATGCTGAAAACTGAGTGCGTGGCAGGTGGTATCAGACCGAGAACAGGACAGGTCATGGAATTCCCAGGTCTCCTTGGGCATTGGGGACACCAGGCCAATGTTTAGACCCCCCCCTTTCTCCTTTCTGCCTGATTAGACTTGCCAAGGATGGGTCCGTCTGGTGGCTCTTCTCCATGCCCTCCTCCGCTCCCACCTGATTTCTCATGACTGCCCCCTCTTTGTCCCTTCTGCACCCAAGAGAGCTGGTCACATTCTTTCCCTGCTTTGCTGATTTGTTTTTCTGGGTCATCAATCGTATTTTTTACTATCTCCTTCCAAAGTGGCTTTTAATTCAGCTATCGTGTTTTTAGCTACTTGGTGAAACTTCAATTTCTTACCTCCTTTTAATACCCCCTTTTGATTTCATCTTGAAATGAAATCCGTTATCTTCTCCCTAAGACTTTCTGTGTCTCTTATAAGCAGGTCATGCCTCCCCTTCTGCTGAGCTCACTGGGAAGGTCCACAGATGTGCTTCTGGTATCTCCAGCAGATGCAGGCACCCAGCTCAGTCCCTCCTTCCTGGCTGGTCTGCATTGTGATGTGCTAGGGTCCCATAAACCCCACCCAGGCCTCTAGCCCTCTCAGGGGCGGTCCGGGGAGAAGGTGTTTCCCCAGCACACTCTGCCCCCAACTCCAGCTGTCTGTTGAGCAGGGCACTTCCCAGAACGTATTTCCCATTTCTGCAACTTGTTGTTTCTGGCCTGGTTTGTAGGAAGACAGTGACAAGGGAAGACGGGGGGTACTGTGGTGAGGACAGGTAAGAAGACTGTTTCAAAGACAGTGCATCAGAGACGGAGAGGAATAGCTGACCCCTTTCTAGTGGGTCCAGCCCTGGGTCACTGAGACAGGACAGATGAGAGAAGACATGAGATGAATCTTCTTACCTTTTCCTAGTGGGCCTCTGCTTGGTGAAGGGCATCCTGGGTAGGTCAGGTGATACTTCTGGGAATTCTCTCTTTGTCTAAATTCCAAGCCATACTTAGTGAGACTGTTTAAAGGCTAACTGGTGAGCCATTCTCTATTTTGAGCAAGATATCTCATGTCCAATTTTTAATGCACTCTTATTTTTTAATCCCTCCCCTGGATTGATCATCTTCCAACAATAGCTCCTGAATTATCACTTGGGCACCGACAATCTCTTAGTCCAGGTGGCCTGGATGGGGCACATGACCTTGATCTTAGCCAATCAGCACTTAGCATCCCCCCACCATAGTGATTGGGTTAGATGCAGGCACGTGACTGGAGGTTGGTCCAATCAGAATGAGGCTCAGGACTTTTGTGGAGACTCCTGGGCAGAAAACGCAGGTTTCCCCTCTAGACTTGAGTCTGAAGGCCTGTGAGCTGAGCCCACAATGGCATCCTAGAACCCATCTTGGGACTCCTGGAGAGAGGTTGTGTCCTGGGGATAGCAAGGAGCTCTTGATCCAGCTTTGCCTGAAGCTGGCACGACTTTTTGGATCCCCTAGCAATGAGAACCAATCAATTCTCTTTTTTGTTTAAGCCCCATTTGAGTCTGATTGTCAGGCACTGGGAGGAGAGTAAGTCCTCACGTACATGGGTGTGATCATAGGGTTAGGAAGAAAAGAAGGACCAAATATCCCGAGGCTATGTTCCTGGACGTTTACAGTATTGTCTTTGGGTGGTGGGATTATGGGTTATTATTATCTGTCTCTTTGTATATTTCATTTTCCACCTTTTTGGGATAACAAGCATATTTTGTAAACAGGAGCAAACAAAGAAGAAAAGCCTCCAATAAATACTCTAGTAAACATTTGCTTCTTCAATTTGGACAGGCAAAGAGGCTAAGGATTCCTCTTGTTCTTGGTGAACTCGTGCAATCACCCATCAGGTGCCCCTGGAGGGGCAGGGGGCTGGGAGTGGCGGTGGGGGCAGGCCTCCCACCCAGGGCCCTGTAACAGCCATCCGAGGAGCTCCCTTAAAGCTGGAGGAGGAAATCCTTTATGCAACAAGGAGTGAACTTGCGGCAGCTGTTCTCACCAGAGAGGGTGCGAGTTGAAAATAGAAACGGTTTCAAGAGGTTTTGAAATGTTCCCGAGTGGCAGTTGAGTTGCAGAGTTGGAGAGGGGTGTGGTAGATGCAGGGCTGTCTGGCTCCTCCGGGTGGGTGTCAGGGAGGGCCCCCTTAACTCTCTAGAAGGGCCAAGCCCCGGCCACCTGGGAGGAGGAGCGGCGGGCGGTGCCCACCCTCCCACTGCTGGCATGTGTTCCGGCGTCAGGGACTCAGTGAGGCGGCGGGCAGCCCACGGCTGGGGAAGCACACGTGTTTTAGCACTTGCTATATCTTGAGTGGCACAGAGGACACATGAGCCACGTGGACAGTGGAAATCCCAAATCCCGAGTTGCTGCTGACTGTTGCCCCGGGCAAAGAACTCCTTGAGGCATGATATGCTGTCCCTACCTGTACACGCAAGACGCTAAGTGGTGGTGGAAAAAAAGAAGAAGAAAAGAAAGGAAAAAAAGCAAAAGTAAAAGCAAATGCAATCAGGCTGGGCTAGGGAATTACTATGTGAGCAAGTTTGTGTGTGCATGCATGAGAGGGAAGAGGGAAGAGGGAAGGGGAGAGAAAAGTTTAGAAATCGTGCAAGATGTTGTCTTTTCTCTTGTGACATTTGGAATCTGTCTGCAGCACTGTTTTTCAAAGTGTGTTCTGTTGTATTCTAGTTCTTGAGATAAACAAGCAGTAAGGAAATGTGTTTGTAGCAAAATTCATTTGGGAAATAATTGATGTATACTAGAGTCCTGTCTTGGGGAATCGCCAATATATATTGACATATTAAGGGCTCTGACAAGTACTGCAGTAAAAGGACCTGGTTGATTGAATGATCACAGAGCTCATTTTGGGTGGGTCACCCACATGCAGGTCGGAACGAGGTATGAGGCTGACGGTGCAGAGGGTCACTACTCCCCGAGATGTATACAGGGGCCACCCAGAGAATGTTGGTGCTTTGGGCATGGATGAGTGAACCAGCCAAGTGACCGTGTGATTCAGGTCTGGAATATTTAAAGCATAAGCTAAATTGTGAGATCTTAGAGTGTACCTGGTTTGAGAGCCTCATTTTGTAGAGAGGGCCAGTGAGGTTTATGGAGGGGAACGGTGTGACTCGTCATCACCAGTCAGAGCTCTTGGCTCTATACCATGACACCGATGCTGGATAACCCAGGGCAAAGAGAAGTGATGGGGGGATATCAGAGAGCCACCAGACCCACTGGAAGCCTGAAGAACAAGGTTCAGAGAATAGGCAAGAGCCCTCAGAAGGCGGGTGGCTGAGGACATGGCCAGACCCTGCCACAAAATCCGAGTAGGCTGCTGCTGCCAGGGCCACCGTGCATCAGAAACTGACCCATGGCTCTCAGTGCTATTTCTCGTGGAAGCAGCTCATGGGTCCCATGCCCCTCCCCAGCTGTCGGGGTCTGGGAGAACAGGCGTCCGGCTGTTTGGGTTTCTGCGCTGAAGGCTGGAGACTGTCTCTCACCAAGCCTCACATGGGAAGGAAGCTCATCCATTTGGTTGGGGGCGAGTGAGGCTGTAGGTTCCCCCTCCTACTTTCCATGTCGCGCGATGCGGCAAGTGTACTCTTCCCTATGAATGTTGAAAGTCTTGATGTAATAACCAAGTTGGACCTTGATGCATCCCCATTTACTATGGAGGATGACATTTTGAAAATATTTGAAACATTCACCTGTACTGTTCTTGGTGTTTTTTACCCTTTCCCCAATCTTTACTCGATGACCTCATGGTACCGTCATCACAGCAAAATAGAGAAACGAGCGTGTACGGAGTGTGTCACTCTCATAGCAGAGACAATGGTTTGAGAATCTCCAAATCTTACCTTTTGAATGCCCAAATCCTGAGCATTCGGGACACAAGTGGTGTGTGGCTAGTTAAGCCACTTTTCCTCACCTATGCAGATTAGACTAAAGATTCCCCGAGGGGTCAGGGGGAGAAGAGGAGGCCTCAGAAGGAAAGAATGAGTCAGATGGGTCTCTGGGCATGGTCCTGCTACACACTCCATGCCCCCACCGCCTGAAGTGGGGGGCCAGCAGAGGATAGGTGACAAGTTCCCCGCTCCCTGAGAGAAGCTGGGGAGCCTGGACGGTGTGTAGAGGGGCTCCAGCATTTGCGAGGGACCCGCAGACCAGAAGGGGCTGCCTGAGACCTGGTCTGTTTCAGACGCCCCCCACGACACTTCCAGTGGTGAAGAGCAGCACGAGGTTTCTGCCCATGAACTTGAGAGCCAGCAAACGTGGTGGAGGGCCTCACACCCGGGGTGGCGGCAAGCCTGGACGGAGAGCCTGAGAGCCACAGGAACGACGACTCTTCACCAGCCTGCGATGATGGCACCAGCGACGGGGTGGGCGATGCCAAGCACAGCAGAGGCATGGACAGGTGACCTCAGGGCACGGGTGTTGAAGAACGGACTAGGGGACCCAAAGCCCATGTTCTCTACGTTCAGTCAAGCTGCCCCATGCCGATGTGGGACTTGGAAGAGCCACGGGATGAAAAAGGACTTCTAGGCGTGCGGCGTGTGGTGCCGCAACAGGGACTCGCTCCCGGGAGGGACGTGTCAGCAGCTGCAATGATGAGATCACCAGCTGGCTCCTGTCGTTAGGCACATTTTCAGGGAATTGGAAATGGAGAGGAATTTGGGCGGAATTCTGTCACAACAGAGAAAACACTCTTGTTGTCGATGGTGTCCGGTACAATCTCCTGGTCCAGCTCCCCCAGGAGTGGCCCGCCTTCATGCAGACCCACGTCACCTACAGAGAATGAACTCCCAAACTGGGCTAGCCGATCGGCTGGAGATCTAGGAGCCTTGCTGCCGGTGGAAGGGACGAGAACAGAGCCTACCAGGCTGCCTGGGCTCCCCGTGGCTCTGCTGGGCTCCACTGGGCCCCGAGGCTCTGGGGTCCACCTCTCTTTGGCTCTCTCCTCGGGTGAGGCAGAACCTCCTTCCCTGGGGCCTTGTTCTTGACTGGGGAATGTGTCCCGCTGAAACGGGGTGTCAAGCATCCCCAGGCCCTGGAAACTGCCTTTGATGTGAAACGCTCCCCCAAATCAGACCTGCCTCTGAGACGCAGTCTGAATCCCCATGGCTTCCAACTCTGGGATAGAGACTCTCGGGCATCCCTCATGGGATGTCCACACCTGATGTACCCCTGCGCATCTGGGCCTGTCCCTTTCTGGCTCCCTCACCGCCTCTGTCCCCTTCGCAGACGGTGTGTAGCCCAGGCTGGCACTGCTGCCTCGGGCCCAGCATGGCAGAGAGCTGATCCCACGCCTCCTAACGCAATCTCAAGCAGCAGTCAGCATCCCTATTTTGAAGATGTCAAAGCTGAGGCTCAGAGAGGCCAATAAATAACACGTCCAAGGCCACACAGCCCATAAATAAGAGAGGCCTCGACCAAGTCTACACTGCCGGGAATAGCTCCTGAGTCAGCGTGAGCGCTCAATAAATTCCCCTTAGAGGACAGGACGAAAGCTGCCTGATGCGGATAATGCTAGAAAGTTCACCGGGAACTAACTGCCGTTTAATTCTATTCATTGGAGCACCTGCTTTTGTGCGCCGTGTGGACCTACAGAGAAGTGGGTTCCAGGCAACCGAGGCTGCATGTCACACACACGCACGCACATGTGCACACGTGCACACACACGCACGTACGCACACACACGTGCACACACACGCACACATGTGTGCACACGCACGCACACGTGCACACGCATGCACACACACGCGCACACATGCACGCACACACATACACACACACAGGCACACATGCACAGACGCGCGCACACACATTCACACACACGCACCTCCTTTAATGACCTGCCTGCAGCTGATACACTGCTCAGTAGCATTTCTTGTGCGGGGGAGATTCTATTTCCACACTAGCAGCAGATCTGACCTTTATGCCAGCTGCCAGCTGTTGATAATTCTGACCGATGCAAGCACATTTCTGGGAAGCCACAGCCACTCAGGACCTTGGCGATCAACAGGCAGGGCTGGTGGCTTTGGGAAGATTGATCGGCCCCCGAGAATCCCATTTACGGACCGAGCGGAGCCTCGGTTTACCACGGCCAGGGCACTAATGACTTCGACAGCCCCCATCTAAATCTGTCAGCTGGGGCTGGTGGCGATATTAAGGAACGCCCTATTTATACGAAGCAGCAATTAGAGGAATGCTTGCCAGTGGGGCACCGCTTCCAAGTAAATCCCTGGCCTTCCAAATGGTGTCATGGTCACGGTTATTTTAATCCGCTTGGAATTTCAGGGATATCAATGTGATGGGCCATCGCGGAGGATTAGCCAGGTTTATTTCTGCTGACATTTCAGAGAGCACACTCAGGTTCCCAAGACGAGCCTGCGCCTCCCCCAGCGCATGGCTGGGGTGGCAGCCCGGGTGGGACGGGCAGCTGCAGAGAGGGCGAGCTCTCCCTCCAGCTCCAAGAGCCTGCCTCTCTCCTCCTCCCGCCTTTCCTGAGGCACCTGTCTTCTGCCCACCTTCTTCTGAGCCCCCTCACTCTCACTGCTCCATCCTTCTCTTGTTCTCTCCCGGAAACAAAACTGTATCCTAGATGGTCTTACAGGAAGACGTAGAAGGAGCCCATTTGACAGAGGCACTGGTCACTACTGACAGAAATGGGGTTGCCAGATAAGCAAACTTTTTTACTGTAAGTATGTCTCATGCCATACCGGGGGATATACTTATACAACAAATTTTTATCATTGCTTACCTGGAATTCATATTTAACTAAATGCCCTGAATTCTTATTTGCTAACTGTGGCAAGCCTAAATAGGGAGAGTGAGTATAAAGCAAAGCGACCACTGCTGGACAGAAGGACATCACACCTCAACCCCTGAGTGGAATTTGTACTTTGTCTCAATCACCTGGTTGGGGGCCCTGAGAGCCCTGTGTGTCCTTTTACACAGCCCCTTGCTTTCTGATGGTCTTTTCCTCCATGACACTGTGGGTCTCCTGAAGGCAGAGAGCAGGCCTATTTCTCTTCAAATCCTCAGGTCCTGACATCTCTGACATCTGGAGGCTGCCAATAAATATTTATTGACTGAATGGATGGATAAAGACGCATTTTACTCCAATACTGGTGATGTCATCTCCCAGAGCATTTTTGAAACTCTTTTGAATTCAGTGATGACCGCAGTGAGAAGTGGCGGCCCCTCGTACAAGCTATCGCTAGCTATGAGCTCTCTGGTTGCGAGACTGTGGGAGATCTGGGAGGGTCTCCCGTGGCCTTCAGGGAGATGAGCACCTGACTGTCACCAGCTGCTGTGGGAACATTTCGGTATTTTAGCTGTGAGCATGGCATCACTGTGGCATACAGCTGCGGAGTGTTGGTATCTACCTGTCCGGGTAGAATTATCGGCACTCCCCTCTAACAGCTGAGCAAACAGAGAGGCTCAGACATTTACCACTGAACACACAGGCCCAGCAGCAGGGACAGCTTGGAGCCCCGAGGTCCTGGATGCTGGCTTTGTGCCGGGTTGCCTTTCCCAATGGTTGCTACTCTTTTTCCTTTTTCTAAAGATTGTATTTATTTATTGGAGAGGGAGAGATAGCACGAATAGGGGGAGGGCAGAGGGAGAAGCAGACTTCCTGTTAAACAGGGAGCCTGATGCGGGGCTCCATCCTAGGACCTGGGATCGTGACCTGAGCTGAAGGCAGACGCTAGACCAGCTGGGCCACCATGCTCTCCTATTTATTAACTTGCTAGCGTGCCTGCCTGCGAGGAATTATTCTGTGTGTGCAGTCTGCCCGAGTCCTGCCAGGCTGCTATAACAAAACACGTCAGACTGGCTGACGGAAACCACAGATTTCTCACAGGCCCCAAGGCTGCCAGTCCCAGACTAGGATGCTGGCTGATTCAGTTCCTGGTGAGAACTCTCTTCCTGGTTTGCAGAATGACTTCGAGCTGTGTCCTCATGTGGCAAGCAGAGAGGGAGAGAGACAGAGAGGGAGAGGGCGGGGGGTTCTCAGCTCTCTTCTTGTGCCCAGGGGCTCCAGGTGGCTCAGTCAGTTAAGCATCTGCTTTCAGCTCAGGTCATGATCTCAGGGTCCTGGGACCAAGTCCCGCATTGGGCTCCCTGCTCAGTGAGGAGCCTGCTTCTCCCTCCCCTTCTGTTGCTTCCCCTCTTGTGCTCTCTTTCTGTCAAATAAGTAAATAAATAAGATCTTAAAAATAAATGAATAAATAAATAAACAAACCCACCCGATTGTCCCCTAAGACCCCCTCTCTCTGGATGCGACCACGTGGGGGTTAGGGCTTTGATGCAAGAATATGGGGAGGACACACCCCGGCATCCGTAACGCAGTTCCTACACAACTCTATTGTCATTGTGCAGATAAGAAGTAGAGCCAGCTCGAGGTGCAGTTACTTGCCTGAGGTCATGGAATGAGCTGGGAGAGGGGTTCAGGTTGACCCCCTCCCCCCCCCGCTGTGGAGGCCATGCCCTTATCCACGTTCCCATGGGGCCTCTGAACGGGGTCCAGGACCCTCTTTCTCAGTTTCCACAGATGTTATATTTGAGGATAGTAGCACCTCATCTGTGTTCATCCCCTCCCCCTGCAGCAGGTGCTTAGAAAGCGCTTGTGCCTAGCGCAGCACGGTCCATGGTACGGACAGCGATGGACAGAAAGGCGTGCCGACCACGGTTCCCCCCTCAAGTAACTGAGCACCAGAGATAAGACCTGCAGCCTACTGCCGCAGTGCCCTGGCTTGTTACTCGGCGCCTGGGGTGGCATTCCCACCCCCTCACTTCTCCACAGCCGCTACCCCAGCCTGCTTGGGAATCAGGCTGGCCCTCACGTGCTCGGCTGCCACAGACTACTAACATGGTCTGGGCTCTAGAACCCATCTCCTACCCCATCCCCCCGGTCTGTCCAGGCAGCCTTCTGGCCTGCTCAGAATGTTTCATCAACTGTCCCATTCATCTGCAACAACTTTCAAGGCTGCATCGGATGGCTCCGGGGTCCGTGTGCCCCCCCCCCCGTCGGCTGCACACACAGACCCCGTGCTGTGCCTGCAGTCACAGTGGAACTGTGTGGGAGCCCAGGGCTCCGGCAAGCGTCACAGCCAGCGTCCTACACACAGGAGACACCACTCCCCAGCCTGGAACCAACATCCTCCATGGCTGGGCTTCAGATAGTGGGTTCCCTTGCTTTAGCCTGAGAAGTCCTACATTTTAGCCCCATTGACTCACTGTGGTAGACACTTCCAACTTCAGAGAGACCTAATGGAAGGGGTCTTCCAGGAGGCAAGGGTCCAGGGTCAACGACGGAAGCCAGGGACATGAGCAGTAGCTTCAGAATGGCAGGAGGGGACAGCGTCTTGGCAGAGAGGTTGCGATCTGAATGTGAGGGGTGGTGAAGGGAGCCCCCAGATAGGGTGATGGGCGGGGTTAGATGTGCTGTGATCTAGAAAACCTCATCATCCTTGTAGAAGAGGGACCGTCTGAGTTCCGCTAGCAAAATCTCTACTTACCCACCGGTGGTGACTTTGGGCGTAAGAAAGACGTTCAGCCTCCCCCAGATGGCTCTGGTCCCAGCCCATGGGCTGTGCCTGGGTGTGCTCTCTGGTCTGCAGAGTGGGGGGGAGGGGTGAAGGCAAGGGTGGGCTGAGGGCACTCTGACCGTACATCGTATTCTTGACCCCTCGTCCCAACTCACTTTCTAGTATGTTTGCCTCCTCTCTCATACATGTTCAGGGCAAGGAAAACAGTTCCGGATCATCCTGGGGAGGCCAGGCAATGCAGGAGGGCGGGGCTCCAGCAGAGCTTGCTGGGCTCCAAGGAAGGGCTGGGTCTCCGTAGGGACACTGATGGGCTGTCAGAAAGCAGAGGGGGCCCAGGTTCCAAGTGGAAAGAACTCATGGCAGGTCTGGGAGGACAGCTGAGGAGGCAGAGGGGCGCCCCAGGGCTCACTTCAGACTCCGGGCAGGAGGAAGGATTCTGGACTTTCTCTGCCCCCACGTGACTCATAGCCAGGCTTGGAACAGACTGACCCTACAGAATGGGTGTGCTGGGCCAGTCCCTGAGCAGGACGCGGGAAAGGCGGGTATAAGCCTGGGCTGACCCTGCCGTGTGCCCGGCGCCGTGTGGACACTCGGCACATGGTCACATTGAATCCTCACTCCAGCCTATGATGTGGCAATTCCTATCGACATGGACAAGTTGGCCATCGGCACGTGATTGATCCCCTCAGGTCACAAGCAGAACTCTGGGGGCCTGGTTCTAACTCGGGGCTGCCTTGTTCCGGTGTCAGATCGCAGTTTGTCCCCCCTCCCCACAGACACACACTGGCTCATCCTGCGTGCCAACTGGATGGGCTAAGGGGTAAAATACTTTCTCTGGGGGTGTCCGTGAAGGGGTCTCTGGAAAAGATGAGCATTTGAATCAGTAGACTGAGTGAAGCAGGTGGCCTGGCCAGTGCAGTGGAGATCATCCCTGTTCTCCTGGGGCCCGAATAGAAGACCATGGGGAAGGAATGCAGAGTCACTCTCTCTTTTTGAACTAACAGGAATGGAGCCAAGACAACCTTAAGCTTCTCCTGTCCTTGGACAGCAGTATGCTTGTGGTCTCAGGCCTTTGGACTGAGACTGAATTCTATCATCAGCCTTCCTGCTTCCCTACCTCACAGACAACAGATGATGGGACTTCTTAGCTTCCATAACCACATGGACCAATTCTATCCATCTATCCATCCATTCATGCATCAGTCTCCCATCCATCCATCCATCCATCCAACCATCCATCCATTCATCCAACCATCTATCCATCCAATCAGCCAGCCATGCAGCCATCCAAACATCCATCCATCCATCCAACCATCCATCCACATCTGTCCACCCATTCATCCAACCCTTCATCCCTCCCTCCCTCCATCCATCCAAACATCCAACAATCCATCCATCCATCCATCTATCCAAACATCCAACCATCATCCATCCATCATCCATCCATCCATCCATCCATCCAACCATCCAACCAACCATCCATCTATCCATCCATCCATCCATCCATCCATCCATCCATCCAACCATCCAACCAACCATCCATCTATCCATCCATCCATCCATCCATCCAACCCTCCATCCCTCCATCCGTCCATCCAACCATCCAACCATCCATCCAACCATCCATCCGCATCTGTCCACCCATTCATCCAACCATCCATCCATCCATCCATCCATCCATCCATCCATCTTATTCTTCTGTTTTTCTGAAGAACCATGACTAATACACACTCTTTGTCCTCCAGGCGATTGTATATCCAGCTTTCTGGTGTTCTCCACTCAGACATCAGCTCCTTCAAAAAGCCTTCCAGGACCCAGAGTGACAGCTCCCCTCCCCCTGTGCCTCTGTAACACTGTGCATCCTTGTTTGATTATAATTGCCTGAGGACATGTTGGCCCCACTCCACCAGATTTCAATGTCCTTCACTTTGCTGTGTTCCCAGACACCACTCCCAGCACATAGTAGGTGCTCTGTCTCTGTCTGTCTGAAGGATATGTTCAAAATGTGTTCCCTCTCTCTGCCCACTGAGGCTCCAGCCAGCCTGACCGACCAGTGAGGAGGAGCCCCTGGGCAGGGATGCAGGCCCTCCAAGGTAAAAATCACTTTGTTATCTGTTTCTTGGCCTGAGGGTCAGGGGCTAGGAACCTCATGGCAACCCATCTGGGCATGTGGAAATCTAAAAGTGTTTTATTGCTGTTTTAGGAGTCTTTGGACAGTTCCTCCTGGAAATACTTTTGGACTGCAGCAAGAGCTGGGGGTTGTCCAGAACAGGGCTGGGGACCAGGAGGGAGGCAGGTGTGGCCTCTGGGGCGAGCTCTTCCACCCACGTGGTGGCCCAGAAGGAGGTTTCGTGGCACTATGGCTCCCTGTGCCGGAGACCTGCTCACAACTATCCCTACCTTGGCTCCTTGGGCAGAGCCCCTCTTCTGGAATCTGACTAGGCCACAGAGGGAGTGGTGAAGACGGTGCCTTCTGTCTGAACCAGCTGGGGTGCGGGTGCAGGAGGGGATGGGGGCCCTGACAGAGACACCACTGATGTCTGCAAATGGCGTGGGTTTGAGGTCCAGGTCTGCCACTTTCTCTTCGGCCACCTGTGAGCAAGTCTCCAAATCTTAGTTCTCTTCGTCCACAGAATGGGAACCATACCACCAGAGGGTCACGGTGCAGGCTGCAGGAGAACGTAGTTTTGGACGCATCTGGATGACTCGATCAACCTGCCAAGAGAGTTCTTCAGACTCTACTTAGGGCTTGAAATGAACCCAGACTTCCTCCTTCATCAAGGAACCCAGACTGCCTTCCTCCATCAGCTGATGGAGCCCTAACTGTGGCATGAAGAACGTACCAGACTATGGGCTCCGGCTCTGCCTGTAGAGGGCTACAGCCTCAGGAGGGAGGGCCCTTAGCTTGACTTCACGATCCCAGGAGCTCCCACTTGATGTGGGCAGCTGAGAGTGCACTAAGGGAGGCCAGCTGGGTGGCCCCAAGCAGTCGCAGAGCTTCCTGGTGGAGGATGGTGGGGCGGGGAGGGGGGTGTGCCCAGAGCTGGTTCTTGAGGGAGAGGCAGGACTGGGGGAGCAGAGGGCTGAGGACCCATTCTGGGAGGTGGAACTGGGCCGCAGAGACGCTCTTCGTTGTCAGTTGGAAGCCATTTCCATTTCCTAGAATTTTCCCGAGGATGGGGGATGGGGAGCTGGAAGCCAAGCTGAGGCCCCCAAGCCCACGCAGGCCCTGGGAAGGGAGCCCCAAGGCGAGGTTCTCTGTATCTGTCAACCCTTCCCCTCCAGACCCAGAAATCTCCCCTGCTCTGCAGTGATTACAATGGGCCCATTAGGCAGCATCTTACGTGTTTCTGGTGCCACTGCCCTACGTCCCATCTGCCGGAACCAGCAGACGTTTCTGGAGGAAGAGAGCACCACTCCCCTCGAAGAGGCTATATTTCCACCTATGGGTCTATACCTATCTAGGTCAATTTTTTTTACTCTTCTCACCTGAGGGACAGCCTGTCCATTCATTTATTTTGGAGCTGATGAAAAACAAGATAGGGTTGGTCTGTCTCTTCTCTCCGCCTTTGACCTTTGCCAGAGGTTGCTCGGCTGGGGGTCCCTTTGAAGATGGACACCACGCCTGGGGTAGAACTGCATGGCTGGCGCATGGCGGACGTGGGCCACGAAGCTTCATGTTGGGTCCCTCGCCTCCTGGGCCGGGCAGAGAGGACAGCTCCCGGAGATGGCGAGGCCCATGTGTGGAGGGGGGGGGCATGTGTTGGTCTCTCCGCCTCTCCCTTCCTTTCCTGCTCCCGGTCTTCCCCCTCACTCCCCCAACCTCACAGGAGGTGTTCACCGCAGGGGGCGGCTTTGCTGTGTGTGCTGGCCAATGGGAGGGCCCTGCCGGGCGCCAAGTTCAAGGGGTCGCTGGCTGCGTTGCTGGCTTCCCTTTGAACTTCTTTGGCTGGAGGATGTCCTCAGTAACACCAGACTGGGATCACAGCATCTTAAGTTACACTTAGCTCACGAGTGGAAGCACACAGAGTGTAACACTATTGGTTCCACGTGGGAAATGTGGTTTTTAAATCCATCTGAAACTCCGTTTGGAGAATCCCTTCTGGGTGTGGAGCTGGGCTCCACCACTGGGACAATATGGTCAGGTTGGCCAGCGAGGGCGGGGACTGCCAATAACGACGGAGGTAGGAAGCTACATACGGATGGAAAACTCACAGGAGCTCACAGCAAGGCGGCAAAGTAGGTCAGTAATGGAATCCAGCTTGGGAAATGGCATTACAGGGCAGAGCCAAAGCAGCTCGGGCTCGCCTCCCAGCAGAAACCCTGAAAAGCAGTTACTTAACATCTCTGAGCTCAGCTTCCCGAGCCAGAGACAAAGAAAAAAAGAAAAACAAAACACCAGCCATGCCGCGATCTCTGACATCACATGATCACATGTTTTTTTAAATTACATATTTAATTCCCGGAGGGCCGTGTGACCGCGTTTTGGAGTATGAGTCCTCTGCGGTCAACCGCTGCCCATTTGCACCACATCAGCTTATGAAGCTTCCCGTTGGTGAAACAGCCATTATCTCAAAACCCTAGAATGACCTTCTCCACCTGCTTGGCTTCTGTCTCACCGTCTGTCAAATGCAGATAATAAGAACGGTTGCTTTTCCTCCAAAGCTCACACGGGAGGAGGGAGAGAGCAGGGCTGCTGGGATCCATAGCCACAGAGGGAATCTAGTGCTAACACAGCCCAGCTGTGTGAACAGCGCGCCCCAGTCATGCAGCAAATCTTACTCGACCTTTCTGGGACTCAGTTTTCCCACATGGAAGCATGGGTCGGAACTGGGAGCTCCCCCCAACCCCGAGGCTGGAGGACTGCTCACGGTGCTGTGAGTGAAGGTGTACAGAGCCGCGGCTTCCCTCGGGCAGTGTCCTGGAGGTGCTCAGAGCACAGCTGACCAGGGGGACCCTGGGCAATTGCCTCCTCAGCAAGAAACGGGGCGGGTCCGCTTTCCCATTCCTGGGATCTACGACATAGGCTTGTCGAAGAGGCTGGACTGCGGAGTCTAGCACAACGTCTAGAGCCCCGATCCGCCTCCATGACCACTTTGGGTAAGTCTCTTAATCTCTCTGGGCCTCAGTTTCCCCACCAGTAGAGTGGAACAGATGCTTAGAATAGGGACAGGTGTGGAAGTCGCTGCCATCACTATTCAACCAGGCTCCGCCGTGCCTCTGAATCCCGAGTCACCAGGAATATGGAGCCTCAAAATAAGAGGGTAAAGGCTATGTCTCCTGCTGGTTTTAATTATGGTGAGTGATTCACTGAAACACACGCCATCATCCTTTGGCACTGTTTAGAGAACATGGCGACATTTTAAATGAAGTTTGGCTAAAGACAGAGTGAGTAACGGCTGATGTAGGTCCTTCTTTCTTTCCTCCTCGAAAGCCAAGCACGTGTAGCCAAATAGATTAAATTATCATCATGTTGCATTGAAAGCCAATGCTGTTCCCATTAAATGCATTCATTAGCGAGTAAAAGTTCAGTAAAGCCCCTTTGATAGCTACGAACCTCTCGCCCCCTTCTCGCGTTACCTATCAAAAGACGCCCCCAAGTTTCATCAGAGACCTCCACAAGATCCCCCCCAAACCATTACTAACGGGGCTGGGGTGTCTGCGGAGCAGAGAAACTGCTTTTAAAAGATATAAATAGGGCCAATTTAGATGTCTTCATTCCCATGGCTCCACCGAGGACTGAGGGACAAATAAAGAGATTCCCAAGACTTTCTTGAAATGTTACTTCAATTCTGAGCTTTCTCCTCTTGGAGAGCAAATGGATTTCGATGATGCCAAGCCGGTGAGCAGCAAACGCGGAGTTCGTGCCTGAAATTTCCCCCATTCACCGGTAATTCAGGCTTGTCTGTGCTGCCAACGAACCTTTGTGCTGGCGATGCTAATGGGGAGTGAACCGTGGTTTGATTTCACATAGAAACGCTCCCCATTCAGCGTGACTCTCCAGGTGTGCTCTCGTACAAAGGCCTTGATGTTCAGGTGATTTCGCATTGAAACCCGAAGTCAATCACGCGGCTTTTGAGGTCCCTCTTCTTCCTGAATGCCATGTCGCTGCAGGGGAAGTGCAGGGAGGCCAGCGCCAGAGCTCCCGGCCCGTGGCTGGTGGGGTGGCGCACCTGCCCCCAGGGCTGCTCTGGGGGTGAAATGGGACGTGAGACTGTCCTAGGGACCCGACAGCCCAACACAGAGGACAGGCGTCACCACCCTCTGATGCGCCTGCTCGGTGCCTTCCTGTCTGATGTTTTAGTCTGGATCACAGCTGATGTTCATACCAGGCAAGAACTGAGGAACTTCCAGAATGTTCTTTGTGCCCAAAGGACTACGTATCAGCTGGTGTCACCTCCACGTTTTCCTCAAGGTTTTGCTTGTGCCTCAGTTACATCACGGGCTTCTGGGTTCCACTGGAGTGAACTGAAGAAACTTCTGGATCAGCTAGTAGCCCCTAGAGTAGCAGGGCATGGGAGAGGAAGCCTCTCAATCTTCTGAGAAAGGTGGAGAGGGTCCCGCATTGGCTTGAAGGATATTACCCTAACCAAGAAGTGGGCCGGTTATAGTAAAGCTCAGAACACTCTGGTCTCTCGGAACGGACAAGCATAAATCCGGTTTCTGTCACTGAAGCCCCTTGGGGTGATGTTGCACCCTTGGGGTGATGAGAGTTCTGCTTTATCCTGATAAGACCTGGACAGTGGGGAGGAAGGTCTGAAGATGCTTAACGGGCAGGCTCACATGGCTGATTAGCAGATATGTTGACAAGCTTTCTAGAACCTTTCTGGGATGAGAATAGAGGTGAGGTGCTCAGACAGGGAAGGACCCCTAGTGTTAAAAATGGCTAATAGGGAAGGCATTCGAAATACGTGTGTCCTTTAACCTCCATATGTGCCCTGTGAAATATTCCCTTATGTCCCCATCGTGCCCAAGTTTGTAGCCAAGGGCGGTGCAATGACTTTCCCTGCGTCACATCAACCAGGACAGAAAGGACCCAAGGGTGGGCCTTTGCTGGGATTCTACACAGGGCCCCCCGATCCTACTGGTATTTTTGTGGCCTGCGTGGCCACAGTCTGGGCACCAAGGGACGGCCAAGAAGCAAGGCTGTGGTGTCGGGAGGTCACGGGAGGCCGGGGAAGAGCCTTGCAGATTCCCCTTGGGCCCTCCCACCAGGAGGCTGTGTGGGACCAGTGTTCTCAGCCCACCGTGCACGGCCACGGAGGGGGGGTGTGGCTGCAGCTCAGCCCCCGGTAGGGAAGGATCGAGGCTCCGGGAATACACGCTCTTTCAGCAAAGGGCCGAGGAGGAGAGTCGGGCTGGGAGGCCAGGAAGCAATTAGATCTATTTCTGTGCGCCTGATGCTAGGGCGACTCGGAGGTGGGCTAAGCAGGTTCTATGCCACCCTGACGTGGACCAGCGACCTGTCCCAAGCCCTAGACCTCGGTCACCGGGGAGGGAGACAGAAAGGGGGGAAATGGGGTTGGCTTCATAGACCCAGGAAGCACAGGCTGACCCTCCCAGAGTGGCAGGGATAAAGGAAGACTTCCTCCTCTCTAAAAGCTTCAACCATTTTCTGTTGCCTATGGTAGGAAGTCAGCACGTCCTAACAATATTTGAACTAGGCCCAGTTCTTGCCTTATTCTACCTTTCTGCTTGCAGACATAGAAACAGACATTTCTGGAAATGAGGTACCAGGAGAGGGCAAAGAGGGGCCCGGCCAGGTCTCCAACGTCAGTACAGGTGAGGATTTCAGTGCTGCTGGAGTCATTCCTGGGCGAGGCACCTCTCCAGGGACACGGATTGTGACTTGGAGCTCCCCGGGGTCCGCCTGGCCCAAATGTGACAACTGGGGCTCCACAAATCCTCGCCGAATGAATCAGACTTGGGGGAGGTTTCTCTCACCTCGGGAGCCCCCTTCTACACACAGTCCGGACCTCTCTCAAGAACAAGTCTGCGATGCAGCTTCTGGGTGAGGTGGGAGGAGGGTAAGGAACCTCTGGGCCCCCGCAGCTCTGCAGACCTCAGAAGCGAGCGTTAACCTTCTCTCTGCAGTGGCCGCCCCCAGGGTGCTTTGACCCCAATCGCCATCCACCTCTGTGGTTGTCCTTTGGCTTCAGGTTCACAGAAGAGACAGTATGATTGGCTCAGCTCGGGTCAGGTGTCTATCCCTGGTCCAATCAGCTTTCCTGGGGGCACAGGACACCCCCACCAGTGGATCGGGGGAGGATGCACCAGACAGGGAAGGCCCGGTATCATGGCAGGGTCATGGATCTCCAGGACATCTTGCCTCCCCAGTGACATTGTCCATTCTTGGACAATTAGAAGCCATGGCTGATGTCTTCTGTATTTTAGTGCCTCTTCCAGAGCAAAGCAGATTGCTTAAACCCCAAAATAGAGGCGCAGGGGCTCTAAAGATGGGGTTGGGGGATGTGGGAACATTTCTTTCTCTGTTTCCACAACTGCAAAAGCCTACAACTTTGCATATGACTTGGGCAAAGCCATTTCATCCATCGTACAGACAGACCAGTCAAAACATACATCTCACTGCTGCTGGAGGACCTCACCAGCGGAGGGTGCCTCTGAATGAGGAGGAAATGGTGTCTAGGGAACCCATAAATACACCAGACAGGCACCAACAAAGGGACTCACACTTACTATTTAAAAGTATGCTACCTAAAATGTTTATTATTAATAGTAATAAATAAATGGTTCAGAGAGTTCTAATTTTCTCTTCGCTACCAAAAATTAGCATATTTTTTTCCATTTTCCTAAATTGCTACCTTTTGATAATGTGTATATAATTACCAAACGTTCCCTAATTCCACCCAAACTCACTCTTTGTTAGGTGGGCTGACTTTGCCTGCCTGCTGTCAGATGCCGCTGAGATTTTTTTCAAAAACTCTTATGATTGATGTAATTAAGCCGAGACAAGGCTTACATTTTGCCTTTTCTTCTGCTTTCTTTTCTTTCTCCCTCCCCACCGCAGCAGAGTTGAGAGAGAGAGAGACAGACAGATTGAGAGAGAGAGAGAGAGAGAATTAGTTGTCTTTGATTTGTTGGAACTGCTTTTCCAGAATGCATAGTATCTGCATTTTGCTCAAAGAACTTAATAAAACACCCAGAGCAAACTTCAGGCTGAATTGTTCTCGTCAATTACCGGTGCGGCCTCGGGTTTCTCCTCGTTAATTGCTGTGAGTAGGGAAGCTTTACTCAGTGCGCAGTGTACCCAAGCATGTATGGGGTTTAATGAATCATACTAACTCTGCACTCCAAGCAATTAGGTAAATCTAGCTGTTAGTTAGTGAGGCATAAAATAAATTTAATCTCTCTTCTAAAAAATCAATTATAGTGCTGTAATGTATAATTCAATTTGGGTCATGCTACATAAATTTTCTGTTTTTAGTATGTTTTTAAACTGGTTGTTATTAGATTTTGCAAGCTGTGAGTGTGTGTGTGTGTGTGTGTGTGTGTGTGCGTGTGTGCACGTGTGTGTGCATGCATGTGTGTGGACCAGAGGATGAGAGTCTGAGTCTCACTCAGAAGAGACTGGACTTACTGAGGAAATGTGTCTCACAAGGTCCCTGTCCATTTGATTCCGTGCCTTACTTGAACATCTTCTGTGTGGTGCATCTCCTGGAAGAGGGAGAGAAAGTAAAATAAATGTCTTCCCTCAAGGAGCTTCTAGTCGAATTGATAGTGCAAGACCAAGCCAAACAGAAAATTAGAACATAATGAGAAAATTGCAGAGAGACACAGGTATTACAAGAGGTATTAGAGAAAGAACTGGGGGTTTCAAATCCAGATATTTGGACTCCATTTTTTGAAAAGATTTTATTTATTTATTTGAGAGAGAGTGTGCAAGACAGGGGAGGGTCAGAGGGAGTAGCAGATTCTCTGCCAAGCAGGGAGCCCAATGCAGGACTCGATCCCAGGACCCCAGGATCATCACCCGAGCCCAAGGCAGACGCTTAACCAACTGAGCCACCCAGGCACTCCTGGGCTCCATTTGTAATTGTACTTCTAACTAGCTATGTGGCCTAAGGTAAGTGGCTACCTATCTAAGCCTTGGCTTGCTCGTCTGTAAAATGGGCATGGTAGCCCCTTTCACCCAAGAGTTTTGAGATACATCCAAGTAATACTGGCTTCCGAGCTCTGTAGTATCCTAAGTCGACTGCCAAGCCAGACAGGAGCAGACGTAGGTGCCTGGCCCTCTCCAGCACTGCCTTTGGCTCCCAGCCCCGGCATGTAACGAATAGAATAGTCCGGGGTAGAAACTCGAACATGAGAGGCGATGCTACAGATCGGTTGGGGGAGGGGGACGGACAGCGGACATTTGGGGAGTTAGCCAGTGCCAGGCATTCATCCAGGGTCACTTTGCCTCGGGTGCCGTGGTCATCCTCTCTGCCCCTCAGAGTGACACTGCATGGTTATCCTGTCAGAACCACAGAAGCAGACGCTCAGAGAGGTTAAGCCACCAATGGAAGGCCAGACAGCAAGAAAGCAGCCAGGCAGATTTGAACCCGGTCTCCCTATTTTCCACGTGGATGACAGGCAGGAGGAGGAAAGATGAGCAAAGGCCTGAGGATAACTGGAATTCACCCCCCAGAGCTTTTGCTGAGCTCCCGAGCCTAGTAACTCCCTCCCCACGAAGCCCCCAGAAAGCTCTCCCACCCCCACCTCTGTCTGCCCATTTGATTTTGTTAATGGAATTCTTAGGAAAAATTACACACTGTTACATTTCCCTGCTAATCTCCCGGCAACAGCCATGGTACCAAACATTATTAAAATAGTTAAGACTCCATCCCAGCTGTCTCTTTCCAATTTTCTTGCTTCTAGGGGGTGCTCAGCAAGGCGATGAGCAGGCTTACCTCCCGAGCACTCCTTCATCAGGTGACAAGCCCAGGGATCGAATCCAGAGCTCCCCAGACAGCCAGGGGCACGTGCGCATGTGCAATGTGGGGGCCAAGGGAGAGCAGACAGAGCTTTGGGGACTGGCAAGAAAGGGGGTCCCCAAACTGGGTTCTGCCAGCCTGCTAGGGTACCCTGGCTGGATCCCCGCCCCTCTGGGCTCCAGTTACCTCGAAGTTCTGCTGTGTTCCCTTCGCTCTAGGAGACGCCGCGTGTGTGCTCCTTGTGACTCTGAGAGCACACCGGCCACGGGCTGCATTTGCAGATGGGGGCTCGGGAGTGCACACGGGGTTGCTGTCTAATAAGCCGTGAGCTGCTCGGTGCCTGCAGTTGACTCACTTTGCAGAGCCTGTGGGTCATTAAAAGAAAATCTAAACTAGTGCGTGTGAAGTAGCTTCCACAAAATGATTCCCATCACAAAATAAGCCTTTAATTAGCAGAACATCTCAGCCAGCTGAAGCACAACGTTCACAGACGTATACCCACTGATGTTAATTATGAAATGAATTTGCACATGCATGATTTATGGGTCTTTGACTTTAAAGAGAGAGAGAGAGAGGAAAAAAAAAGGCTGCCTCCTTTATTTATGCTTTCTGCCCTCTGAGAGAATTCACCAGAGGCAGATACCATGGAAGCTTCCAGTGGTTCTTGGAAGCTTAATGTCCCTTTCAGTGACTTTTATGCTTTGCTTACATCAATCAGACAAATATGTGTTGAATTCTCCACTGCCCCGCACAGAGCCAGAGGCTCGGAGGGGCGTTGGGGGTGGAGTGAGTCAGGACGTCACGATTCTGGGGCTATGTTCAGATGAATTATGTAGTCTGGAGGGACCATGCAGACAGAGGGTCTACCTTCCTAGTTTTGCAGACTAGGAAACCGGCCAGAGTGGGGACTAAAGCCCACTCAGGATTGCACAGTGAATCAGGGTTGGTGCCCCAGCCCTGGCCTGATCTCCTGGCTGGGTGCTTCCATTATGGTCTAACTGACACTGACAGCAGGCTGCTGGGTGCTGGGGCAGTGAGAAACTATTGCACCCATAGTTTAGTGGGGGTGGATGTGCGCGCGCGCACACACACACACACACACACACACACACACACACACACAGAGAGAGACTCCTTGGTGGGATGTAAAATAGCCAGGCAACTGGACCACAGAGTGGCATCTGCTGGGGGCACCAGGATTCTTGGAGCTCTGAAGAGGGGTCCTCTGGAGCAATCAGGAGCCCTGGGGGGCGCAGCCCCGGGTCTGGCCATAGGGGAGTGGGACAGGTAGAGGGAGCGGAGCACCCCCGCCAGGGGCCAGCACGGATCAGGAGCACTGTGCAGGCTGGGAGAAAGCTGATTTCACAAAGCTCTGGTCTATGTATGTGTTTCCTGTTCCTCCTTCTGCCCGTGCACCCCGTCTTCCCCTGGGCAGCTGGCCCATTGCTGGGGGCTTGTGGCTGCGGAGGCAGTGGGTGGGAGGGAACAGGCTCTTGGCTTTTTGAGCTTCAAAAACTGTCCACAGTAGGTTTGGAGAGGATGCTCTTTTGGATCCCCACCTCAGGGCAACGGGGACTCTCGGTCTGGGGCTGGGTGGGGAGCAGATCATGAGCAAGGCGGAGGTTGAGTGGGGCTGGTGTCGGTTCCCAGAGGAGGAGGGGCTCAGGGAGTGAGTCACGGTAGACCTGACCCCTCAGATAGGCTTGGGGAACTGCACCTTCTTCCAGCCACGGCCACCCAGCATTCACGGGGGCCCTGGGCAATGGGGCAGAGGAGTAGGAGGTTGGGGGCGGAGTCTAAGCAGTGGGGACCTGGCCTTCTGTGTCATTTCCCAGCAGAAGTGACATTACCTGTGCCTCAGGGACTGCAGGCTGGCAGCCCGGCGGTGGGGAGAGGGCCCGGCAGCAAGCGCGGGCCCCCCAAAACCACCACCTTCATCGATCTTACACCAACACCTGAGGTGGCAGGGAGCGGGGAGAGCTGGGGAAACCCTCACATGGCTGACGAAACGCTGCCGTGGTGGAGAAGTCTCAGAACCGACCAGCTGGTATTTCTGCCAAAGTAGACTCTAAATTGCTTCAAGGATATTGATGTAAGGGAAATCGGGTTGAGCTACAAGCAGCTAAGTGTGTGGTCTACAACTCCACCCCCAGGCTTTGCCAGGTGGGCAGTGAGCTGCAGAAATGGCACACCGCAGATGACCGCCCTGTCACCGGCTCCCCGGGCGGGAAAGCACAGCGCCCTGGCCACTCCAGAGGACAAAGCATCTGGCTGCTTGCTTAGCTCTGCTGTGCGCTAGCTGCGTGACCTTGGGCAGGTGGCTCAGCCTCCCTGGGCTTCAGTGTTCCCATTTTAAAATAAAGAGGGTGGGTTTTATGAGCTCTAAACCAAGTTTCAGAGTACCTGAGGCTCATGGGGAAGTTTGGTTAAAATGTAGGTTCCGGGGCTGGACCCTCAGAGATTTGGGCTTGAGGGTCTGGAGTTCCCTGGACAATTGCTGTTTCCAGGACCCATCCTGATGGCCATTGCATCTAAGGGGCAGAGGGTCTCTAAGATCCTGAACTTACTTGTCTCCATCACCCTTGCACACGGCTCCCCTTACCCCTCCAGATTCCTGCCATGTCCCTCCTGTGTCTACTCTCTTCTGTTCCAGGCCTCTGTGTTGTGAATGTCTTCTAGACTATAAAACGCTAAGCTTGGGGATGTCCCTTCTGGTCCCGATTCATCCTCCACATGGGGACCATCTTCCTTCCCCTTCTACCTCCTTCTGGGAAGCACCTCCCCTCCCCTCCTCCTCTGTGAGTGCCTCGGAGAAGTGCCAAGATGTCAGAGGAAGGCAGCTTCTTCCCAGCACCAGTCTGGGGAACCTGAGACCCTCAGAGGTGCCCCATATAGCCCGTTCCCCGCTATGTCTAGATTCACCTCTCCTTGCACCCCTAGCTCTCACCATGCTCTTCCTCCTCTTATAATCCTTCTCCTGCCCTCCAGCCTCACAGAGCCTACCATCCTCTCTCTCTCTCTTTCTCTTTTTTAATTCATGATTTATTTATTAACCACATTTTTCTTCTGCTTACAATACAAAAGAACGCATGGTAAAATTTTTTCAAACAAAGCGGCATAGAGAGCAGAAGGCTCCAATGCAGTGACCTTCCCCCCAAATTACAGAAGTTAATAACCCAATGTGCTTAAGTGCAGGCTTTTGAAATCAGCCTGTAAATAAATGTAAAATCTTTATTTTGAAACAAAAATATACTAGCCTCACCCCACCCCCCGTGCAAAGTTCTACACCCGAAACGGCGCGGAGGTTTGGAGGTCCACCGTATTCCTCGCCATGGCTGTATATTGCTGCACTGAATTCATTGACTAGATTCCCCAGTGGATCAGCGGTCCGAGATAGTCTCATTTTTACCAAAATCACCGCCATTCCGATGTTTGCACAGACATCTCAGTGTGCTGGAATGGTCGTGGGATCTGCCCTCCAAGTAGGATTGTGGACACTAGGGCGTGAGCACTTCACATCTGCCCATATTGCCGATCTGACCCTCAAATGGGTTCCAAAGGCAGGCCGTCGCCACTATCTTGTGAGTAGGGGTCTCTCCAGACATGCTGCCAATCCCTGCCCCCCCCGCCCCCCGCCCCTGCTGACTCTTTTAACCTTGGCCTTTTAACCTATTAACTCTTGGCTAAACAGATAGATGAAAGCCTCCTTCTAGCACTTCTGTTTCCTTAATGATCAGTGAGGTTGATCAGCTTGGGACTCTCCTTCCAAGTGCCACGACATGACCTTTGACCCTTCTTTCTTTTTTCTTGGACTAAATGCTTTCAAAAACCCCCTGTAAGGAAGGTGTTAGCACGCCTTGGAAAAGTGCAGAGGGGTGTAAAATGAGCTGGACAGCCCTTAGGCCCCAGGCTGTTCCTCTCTCAGCTTAGAACGTTCTTGCATTCGGAGAGCACACGGAGAGCCCGACCTTGAAGGCCCCCTGCAGATGAGCAGAGAGCTTCCTGGGGCTTGTCTTGCCCACGCACCGAAGGCAGAATCCCGCGATGTGACGCCACTCCCGGGCTGTCGCACCAGGTCTGGCCAGAGCTGCCTTTGGGAGAGACAGTGGCGGTGCCCATGGGGGAGCCACAGCCCACGGGCAGCACCCTGCGCTGCAGGCAGGCACCTAGGGGGTCAGGTGGTCAAGTCCCAATGTCACTGCTGACTCTCGGCAAGGCTCTGTGCACAAAGCTGTGGCTCTGGGGTTGTGTTGTAAGAGGAAAGAGTGAGGTCAACTTCAGGGGTCCCTTGTGAGGCTCAAAGGAGACTGTGTACGAATAAATTGAGCCTTCTATAAACTGTGAGTCCTGAATGTTGATGCCCGAAATTCCCCCAATGGGTGACATGCCACTGGCTTGTATACGGTAACGAAGACTCCCTTCTTCACGTGACCGTGATCTTGCCAGTCATTCCACAAACAACACGACGGCTAGAAGCATGGGCCCCTGAACCGGGAAGAGCCGGGTTCGGTGTACTTCCTGGCTGTGTGACTCTCCGTAGATCCATTAACCTCTCTGAGCCACAGTGTCCTTCTAGTAAAGTGGCACCTGCAGGGTTGATCAATGTCAACTATGTTAATAAATCATCAGCAACGCTAATCGTAACCACACAGCATCCTCTCTCCCTACCCCGATCCAGAGCGTGTGGAGGGGGCTCACAGAGAACCTGGCCCTCCCCCTCCCCCTTGCTCTATCCCTGTCTGGCTTGAATGCAGTGCTCTTGCGCCCCCGACCCCACAGTCCTGCAAGAGTTCATCCTGCTTCCTTGTTCCCACCCCAGACACCTGCGGGCTGTGAAGGAGGAGCTCCCTTTCCCGGCATGGTTCGGAGAGTTCTCTTGTCTTTTCATCCGTGTCTGCAGGGGCAACAGGAGTCCCACCTTTGTGGAAAGCCTTCCGTGGGGGTTGACATTTGTTTTTGATGTGAGGAATGGCTTCGGGGCACGCAGCTATGAAATCTGGCACATGGTTCCCCCTCTGCCTTGGGCCAAGTATTCAATGACTCAGAGTTTTCATCTGGGAAATGGGACACGAAGGTATGGAGCCCATAGAGGTCAGGGTCGACGAGATGAACGAGCCGGCATAGCCTGGCAATGCTGAGTCTCGCCTCCCCGGTAGATCGATGCTCCTTCTACACCAGCTCCTTCCTCTCACTTCCAATGCCTCTGAGCTACCCCCAACCTTCGACCTCTTGAATGGAGCAGGTGGCCTTAAAAGTTCAGCGCAGGAGCAAGGAGAGAGGAGGATGGGGGACGGTGCTCATGCTGCAGCCCCGGGAACCCGTGAAGGTTCCATCTATCAGGGCAGCTCCAGAGACAGAGGGGCCGGAGGCACGTAGGCCTTCAGAGGAGAACATGGTGCAGGGGGAGGGGGTGGTGACGTGTTCTAGAAATGAAGGAAATGAGACGGGAAGGAAATGGTGGCCAGGGAATCACAGAATGGATTTTCGCCCAGCCTTCCCAACAGAGCTACAGGCCTTTGGGCTCATCATCTTCTGGACCTCAGTGTCCCAATCTGTATAATGGAACTGCTAACGTTAGGGGACAAGGACACGCAAATGAGGGCCTGAGGCCATTGTGCAGGATTGCTGGAGGGAGCGATGGAGGGAGACGCTTCCATAGGCAAGCTGACTGCGCCTCCCGGCCAGCCCTGCCAGCTCCCAGCCGCTCCTTGTACCATCCAGGTGCGCCCCGGTCTCAGGGCCTTTGCATGGCTGCTCCCTCTGCCCGGAACTCTGTTCTTCCAGAGAGGTGCATTTTCCCAACTTCTTGGGTCCTTTGCTCATTTGTACTCCTCAGTGAGTGCTTCCCGGTCACACTAATAGTGCACACACACACAGCCCCTGTGCCCCTCGCCTCCTTTACTTTCCTTTCCAGCATTTACTGCACTCTTGACTTGTTGATTGTTGTCTGTCTGTCCTCTCCCGCTAGAGCATTGGGATTTATTACCTTGTGCCTTGTGACTTCCTAGAAATCGAACAGTTTAAAACAACACGCCCTTTACCATCGCTCGCAGTTTTGTGAGTGAGGGGCATTGAGGCTTGACTCCGTGGGTGGCTCCTTGGTTTCATTTCCTGACAATGGAGGTCGCTCTGTGGTCTCCAGCGGGTGGGCAGGGACGGGACACCTGGCGGCTTCACTCACCCACCGGCTGCCTTGGCAAGGAGAGTGGGAAGGTGGGGCTCAGGGGGACTGGAGCTCGGACACCGGCCTCCCCACCACACCTGCAGTGGGACTGTTTCCAGGAAGGCCCAGGGCTCCTGCAGTGAGGGTCATAAGAAGCCCGAGGGGAAGCTGCAAGGCCTCTCTTTGAGGTCAACTCAGAACATCACCACTGTTTCGTTTGTTTTTAAAGATGTTATTTATTTATTTATTTATTCATTCATTCATTCATTCATTCATTCATTCATTCATTTGACAGAGAGAGATCACAAGTAGGCAGAGAGGCAAGCAGAGAGAGAGAGGAGGAAGCAGCCTCCCTGATGAGCAGAGACCCCGATGCAGGCCTCGATCCCAGGACCCTGAGATCATGACCTGAGCTGAAGGCAGAGGCTTTAGCCCACTGAGCCCCCCAGGCGCCCACTGCTGTTTCGCTTTACAAGTCAAACAGGTCGTGAGGCCAGCCTGGGTTCACGGGAGGGCCAGATGGCCACCTTTTGGTGGGACTGTCAATGAACTTGGGGCCATCTTACGGGGCTCCTTTAAAGGCAGGGTCTCGGGAGCGTTCACTGCTCTAGTCCAAGTGCCTCGCACATTACAGGTGCTCAATAAATATGTACTGAGTGCATGAGTGAGTGAATAAATGGGATCTTTATAATCCATGCCGAGCGCACCTCTGCCAGGAAGCCCTCCACACCTACCCCACGCTATGAGAATCCTCTCCTTCCTCAGCCCTCGCGGGCCACCTGCCCTACGCTGCCTCTGGTTCCCACGCTCAGGCTCCTTCCTCCTCAGTAGATGACTCTAAGATCCAAACCTTGAGCTCCCTAAGGGCAAGCTTGAGTTGTGTCATGCAAGAAGCATTTACTTAGGAGTTTTTAACTGTAGGCAGGATACAGTCACATGTTACATACGGAGTGGGTCATGAATCAGAACATTACCAGAGGTAAATGTCGCTACCCCGTTTTACAGATGAGAATGCTGAGGCCCAGAGACGCTGAATCACTTGCCTCAAGGCACACAGCCCACCCCCCAACTCTGAGTTTAGCCCGGTGTCTCCTCAGAAGCAGGTGTTCACTGTCTCTGTGCACTGATTTTTCCAACCATCAGCGACATACATGGAAAATGGGGCACCCAAGACATCCCCTTGCAGGTTCAGGGCTCGCTAACGGTGGGGTTGGGGGCTCCCGCCTTTTCTCCCCTGGAGGCCATGGCTTCCCACCCCGCTAGGACGCTCTGGCGGGGGAGCTGGGTTTCATATTCAAGAACCAGCCGGGCAGGAGTGATTAGCCCACTGCATGTTGGAGGAGGAGAGGGCGGGGGAATGATTGAATAAGGTATTTACATAACAAGTTAATGCTGTGTCTGCGGGGTTCTTCTCACGACCTCCCAACCCCAACTGTTCTCTACTACCCTGTGCCTTTCCTTGACTTGGCCATCCGAGGGGCTCAGCGCCCCTCAGCAATCGGGGCCGACGTCGAAATCATCAATAACATTATAGAATTAGAGGGTCTGAAAGGAGGCACCAGCAGGCTGGTTGGCAGCCTACGCAGGGGTCTGGACCCCCAAACAAACCCCTCTACAGATTCTGAGAGCTGATAAGGCGAGGTCCACAGGTGAATGACAGGGTTTTCCTCCTGGCGCTGCCGGCTACAAGCCCTCAGGAGCCCTTGGGTGCCCCCCACCCCGTTGCAGGACCTGTCTCCTTTTCTGTAGCTGGCAGGGCCCCGGCGTGACCCTCGGGAGTCCAGAGCTCTGTTTCAGCTGCCCAGTGATGGCAGCAGGCAAAGAGAGGGGTCAGGGCTCCATGCCATTACAAACAGAATTCCTCTTTTGTGGGTTGGAGGGTGAGGTAAGTCAGCGCTCCCACGCCTACCTGAGAGCTGCCTCCAGGATGACCCGTGGTCAGCGCTTGCTTGGGGCTCTGGAACCAAGGTTCTTAGCTCATGAGCACCTTGTTCATGGCTGGCTGGGAGGCGTGCAACGCGTCTGACCCCGGGCAAGAGGAACCCAGCCAAGTGCTCTGGCTGCAGTTAAAAGGCTTCACCAGCCCCTCCCTGAAGGTGAACTGCAAAGACTGGCTGGGGATCTTAAAGGGGAGGAGGAGGCATTAACCCCTGGAGCGCCAGCCCTACCGCCCACTGCAAATGCAATTAACCAACATTGGCCAAGTCCCCAGAATGGGGGACGGTGCCCTGTGGGGGCCAGAAGAGTGTGGTTCTCCTAGCCCCGAGTGCAGAGGGCAGACCTGGGCAAGCCGCCAATTCCGTCCCTCCTGTGAACTCGTCGGAGGCCCGGGTCCCTCATCTGTAGAACAGGGAGGATGATAGGCTCCCCTCTCAGGGAGGAGGGGAGAAGGGAGCTGCTGGATGAACCATTCCTGGGTTTCTTCTAGAAAGATCAGGGGGTACAGTACAAAGGCTGAGCTCAAGCCTCTCCTCAGTGAGTAAATTCAGAGAGAGCTTGAGTCACTTTCACAGCACTCAGCTTTAGATGTTTCAGCCATAAGGGGGTACTGAGTCCTATCTGATGAGCTGGCGTATAGGCTATGTAGAGGATGCCCAGACTCAGTGCATGGCACATAGTAGGTGCTCAGGAAGTATCCAAAGAGGCAGCACTAGGTCTGTGGAGACCTGCCTGGGGGCCGGGCCTCAAACTCCAGAGAGAAGACCCTGTGGGGAGAGGCTGGGCTTTTGTGCCTATCTCAGGGGGCAGAACTAGGTCCATTGACTAGATGTTGCAGCCAGAAGTATCTTAATCCGAAGCAAAGAGGAGCCCAGATTGCCTGAGGATCAGGCAGCATCGGTGGGTGTGAGCGCCCCGTCACAGGGTGTATCCAAGCGGAGATGGGTTGGGATGTCATGGAGGGGTGCCAGGTCGTGGGGGGGAAGGAGACTTGCAGGCTGGTTTCTAAGGTTCCTCCTTCTGTGATAGAGGATTGTGAGTTAGGAGGGAGCTCCCTCCCAGGAACCCAGCCTGGACTGTGTGCAGTGGGGGCCTGGGATTCGGGGTCAGGGGTGCGGCCCAGCAGCACGTAGGCTCTAGGCAGGCTTGGCTGCAAGGTGGAGGTGGGGTGCACCTGCAGGAGCCTCCGCTCACCCGGGGCCAGACTCAGTGGACAGGAAAGGAAATGCCCGAGACTGCGCAGGGGGACAGGGTGTGACGGGGGGGCGGGGCAGCGAAGACTCCAGCTCAGAGGTAGGTGGGCTGTGCAGGCGGGGCCCCGACCAGGGAGCCGCACCAGCCCTGACTGGCTCCGTGCACACGGCCTCTGGACTGAACAACCTCGGTTGAGCCCCCACAGGTCGTGAGGACGGGTGCCTGTTCCCACTGTGCGGATAAGGGGAGAGGCTCAGAATGGAGCGGCCTGGGGCCCTGGGGCCCCCTCCGCGGGCCATGTTCTTTCCACTCTCTCACGCCACCTGCAAAGCCGAGCCCCTCCGCGGATCCCCAACTGTCATTGCCACCTTTCCCTCCCCTCTTAACTTTCCCGAAGTGAATATCATTATTAATATTATTTGCCTAATTAACACATTGGCTGAATGACAGAAAACATGCAAACAGGTTTTGCCAAGGAAACTCTGTCTGATTAAAACTGCAGTCTGTCTAATTAGATGGAGATTTCTTCATTAGTTTCCCCATTTTAGATGAGCTGTCTCCCTCCCCCGACCCCCTTTCACTTTGCTCTTCCCCACCTTCCTTCAGGGTTCCGCCACCCCCGTCCCGCCTGTGCCCCTTCTCCCTCTCCCGCAGCAGGTGGCAGGGCTGTCCCCTCCTTAGGCCTGAAGCTGGTTCACAGGATACTGCCCGGGGCGAGGGACGGGTGCTGGACCACGTGTAGACGTTGGAGTTGGGCCTGAGAGCCCTCCTGGGGGGTGTGGTCAGATGTGCCTGGGGGCTGGCTTGGGATGGGCCTCCCCAGGGTTCCAAAGATCTCTTCCTTAAAAAAAAAAAAAAAAAAGCACAACCACCCCCCCCCATAACCCTCCTGATTAACAACCAAAGCAAAGTAAAGCAAAACAAAGCCTTAGGTTCCCTCAATTTGTTGTTGTAGCAGCAAGATGCATACTCAGTAACAAGGACTAGATCAGAGGGGCGGCTCTGCTGTATGTCAGACACCTGCAAGCCCCATCTCATTTTATCTCCATGGCAACCATACACATGACGAGGTAGCCCCTCTTTGCAGATGGGAACACTGAGGCTCAGAGGCAGCCGGCCACGAGTAGAGACGGCACTCGACCCCCAGCACAGTGAAGTCCACACTCTGCTTTCTCTCTCTTAGGGGCTCCCCCACCTGCTGTCCATAGAAGCCTCATCCTTTCCTCATTTTCTCTTCTTCCCTTTGTCCCAGGCAGTTCTCCGGGGCAGCCTGAGGTGCTGGTGGGCAGGGACAGGGGGCCCAGTGTAGTCCTGCAGCGTCCTGAGCTGGGGTCAGGCCCAGGATGAGAGGGGCCAAGATGCAGAGGGGCACAGGGCACCACGACAAGTGACATCAGTCATAAATAAGAGTGAGTGGCCTGGCAGGAGTGAGCTGGCACCGAAGGACCTAAAGGGGGAGGGGTGGCCCCATCAGGCCCTCAGTCTATCCCACACGTTCTCAGTCTATCCCACACGTTCTCAGTCTATCCCACACGTTCCCAGTCTATCCCACGTGTTCTCAGTCTATCCCACGCTCGGAGCTGGTGAGTGCACGGGGCTACTTCCTGCAGCAGGGTGTTGTCATCTCCGCATCAGAGAGCTAAGGAAAATAGGGCTCAGAGAGGTTTAGGAGTGGGGACAGGGTCACACAGGGAGGAAGTGGCTGTCTCCTGTGATTATCTGGTGACGCTGAGGGCACAGGGGCAGCGGCTGGAAGGGTGGGATTCAGCTCAGGACAAGAAGAGAAGTTCTATGGGGCACCTGGGTGGCTCAGTAGGTTAAGTGTCTGCCTTCGGCTCAGATCTT